>JADBJO010005490.1:55000-75000 GCA_016801955.1 Conus betulinus
CGGAGAGAAGGCCAGTTTGGCCGTTGGTACGGATGACACGTTACTCATAGCATGCACCTTCCCCCGAATTGGAGTATGGCTGCCTTAATGGCGGGATAAAAAAAAAAAAAAAAACGGTCATACTCACAAAACTCCACTCCCTATACAGGGGGTGGTGTCCGCAGGAGTATCAGCCTGCGTATGTAGAAGAACTAGCTTTGCTTATGGATGGATTACCATTTATTCCTTCTTACCTAGCCCACCCCCACCCCGTACCCTGTAACATCTCCCTGCTGCTTTCCCCTCTTCTCTACCCCACCCTTCTCTCATCTCCCTTAGCCTCATCCCCCCTCCCCCCTTACCCTTCTCCCCACCCCTGATTCCCCTTCCCTTTAATCTCTAGGGCTTCTCTCTTTGGTGTTTATTCATTTGATTTGGGGCAGTATTAATCCCATCCCCCCCCCCCCCCCCTTCCCTTTGTTAGCTGCCTTTTTTTTACCCCCCCCAACCCACACCACCCGCCTGCCTTATATCCACTTCTTTCCTCCAGTTTCTTCCACTTAAATGGTCTAGATGAGATGTCCTGTCCTATCAGTGTAATAGCCCTCAGGGCTTAACATTGTCTCCTATTCCCCTACCCATATGTTATTACAAATGTGTGTGAGTGTGTGTGTGTGTGTGTGTGCGCGCGCGCGCGCGCGCTCGCATGCAAGTGGTATGTGTGTGTGTGTGTGTGTGTGTGTGTGTGCGCGCCCGCACGCGAGTGTGTGTGTGTGTGTGTGTGTGTGTGTGTGTGTGCGCGCGCGCATGCGCGCGCGCGCGCGTGTGTGTGTGTGTGTGTGTGTGTGCTCTCGTTTGCATTATGGTCAAGGTGTGGATAGTAGGTGTATTAACCAATCAGAACTTGCCTAGATTTTGGAAGGATTGCCTTTCGACCCCCTCCCCGACCCTCCTCCCCATCTCCCTTACACATTTCTGTTTGCATACCCCACCTTCCCCTCTCCCCTCCCGTTAACCCCTTCTCCACCAGGACCCCTCCACTGTCCCCTCCCTCCTCTCCTACCTGCCACCCTCTCCATCCCCCTTGTGTCTCTGTATCTTCAGGAAGAATCCATTCAGCAGTTGTTCAGTCAGGTTGAGTTATTATCCGTCCTTGCGCTCTAGTGCTTCTCAATATCCTACCCTCCACCCCCATCCCCCACCCCTCCCGCCCTCATTCCGCCATCTTTCCCCAGCTTCCTACACTAGAGTTGTACGAGTTGTCCAACCAATGACATTTTCTCAAGACTTAGCAAAAAATTTTTAATAGCCTTTTTCATGTTATGTGACGAGTGGCACAGTGCATTCTACATCATAAAGATGCGACTCAGTGCAAAAGGGGGAGGGGGGGGGGGGGGGGGAGCGCATGCACCAGTGGATATTTGCGAGTGTAGGGTGGGGGGAGAGGGGAGGCAAGCGTGTTTGTACGATGTGCAATGGTGCCGAATTTGTATCCCTGTATATTTGAAGATGAGTGTGTGTGTGTGTGAGAGAGAGAGAGAGAGAGAGAGAGAGAGAGAGAGAGAGCTCTTGAAGTTAATGCTGGCTCCTTTCTTTTGTTTTTTTTCTTTCATTCTGTATGCGTGCACAAGTGTGTGTGTGTGTGTGTGTGTGTGTGTATACGCGCGCAGGTGCCTGCATGAGTGGAATTGTGTTTTGTGTGTGTGTGGTATCTCTTACAAGCTTTGATGTCGATTTTCATCACATTTTTGTGTGGAAATGGGGTATGGGGAACATGATAACTGGGTTAATTTCAGTAAACACAGCTATGAAATATGCAAATGAATGAACAACATGCCAGATGGGAACATTAGCTCTGAAGTTTACATGATTACCTATATTCATATGCTCCTTTTTATGTTCATTTTTTACAATTCATCTGTATTTTGCTAATTCATCTTTCATTCATTTATATTATTCATACATACATTTTTTTGTTTGTTTTTTTTAATGATCATCTTCTGAACTGTCATGATGGACCCAAATGTGTGCACACACTTTTTGCCCTAACATTTGCAAAATGCAGCTGATCACATGAAGACACAGATATAATAGCATTTTTTAACATACTTATAATACACACAAGTGTGAACTCGGACACACACACAAACAAATTTTATGCAAGCATGGAGTTGACCATTATCTCTTCAGTCGAGGCCTGACTGGTATGTTGGGATAATGCTTAGGTCAAACATGAGCAGAGTTCTCTCCATTGGCCCATTTGCATGGAAACAGCTATGAGAGAATGGACTTTTCACCATTTTCAAATTGTTTGTGGAATCTGCAGTGTTCACCCAAAACAGGCACAATCAAGCACAATTGAAAAGAACCCTACAGAATGTGCTCGCATCCATCTCATGAGCCATTGGATGTTGATCTGAACAGGTCAGAACATATTCCCAGAAAAACAACAAAGCATCTTTCAACCAGTGGGAGAAAAGGACGGAAACCTTTTATTCTTTTCCCTATGTCAATATGTTTTGAATTTTTACATAAATTTCTGCTCCCTGAATATATTGATATCTATACATACTAGTATGTGTGTGTGTGTGTGTGTGCATGTCTGCGTGCATGTGTGTGTGTGCATGTGTGTGTACACCTGGGTGCACATTTGCAACGTTTTCAAGTTTGTTAATTTCCGCCTGTCCTTTTCTTTCTAGAATATTAAAGAAAACCCCCCATTTTTTGTCCCTTAATATGCTTTTAAGACTCAACTGTTTTTTGAAAAAATATGATTGTCACTGTGGTTTCTATGACTGTACACTTTTCTGAAAACCAATAGCCTCTCAAAATGGTCTCTGGAATTTGCAGTTAAGTTTCACCATGTACTTCACTTACAATAGTTTTTTTTTTTTTTTTTTTTTTTTGCTGTACCAACCTCTGCGCCACCTCAGAGGCAGTGCACCCATGCCGCTCATTCCGACAGCCCATCAACAGCTACAGCTCAGTCAGCCCCCCGCCACAGCACCGGCACCGGCAATCCACAGGGAGCAGTCAATGTCAGTCATCAAGAGGCAACCCACCGGAGGAGACACTGCACTGCTGCCGAGTCACTTCGGTGGTGTTCAGTGGTGCCTGTTCTGATCAAACATACGCAGGACACCACCTACTAAGCCCCCTACCAACAACAATAATTGCTTAGTTGCAGAGCCAGTGTGAGTGAGCTCTCCCTTCGGAGGGCGCCACCACGTCCGTCCCAACGACAGTCCCCATGGACCCGCCGATACCGGTGACCCTGACGGAACCAAACCAAGACCACAGACATGGAGAGGACATCGAAATTGAGGTCGCCATGAGAGCAGGGCATGAAGGACCACAGAACTTGAGACATTTTTTTATGCTGGTCGATGAGAATGAGGATGATTAAGATGATGTTACGGATTTCCATTTCGGTCTGAGATTACATGACAGGGCTGCTCTCTACGCTTCCTTTCATAATAGATCCCAGCGTCAACCAGGCCCGAGAGATACAGGTAACTGCAGTGTTGGTCAGGAAATTTGAGCAACACTCTCAGAAACGCATCCATTAAGTGGATGAAACTTGACTGTGTGGTCCCTGTCTTCCCAACTGAGTCCGCAGCAAACTCAACTCTGGGTAGGAGTTGGTCGGGGCAGAAAAAAAACCCACATGTACTTGCAATACTCTTTATTAATCCAGTTAGTTTCCAAAGTGAGGTGACTGCAGTTAGAAATTGAAACACATTTAAAAGAAAAAATGCTACTCTGCCGGAGGAAAGAGACACAGAAATTACAAGACAAAACACAACGCATTTCGACGTGAGGTCAAAACGTGTTGTTTTGTCTTGTAATTTGTTGGTCCCTTTCGTCTTTCGCAGAATAGTATTTTTTTCTTTTAACTCCAGCTAAAACACCATAAATCCCTTGGATTCATATGTATAAAACCAAGTTTTGTGAAATAAGTTCTAATGAAGCAGATGACAGAGTGACTGTTACTGAAAACTGCTTATGTCGCATCACCTCTTTGCCAGATACTTGTTCTTTCAAAATGTCTTCCGCCAGTTTGTACTCAAGCTTTTGGTAAACGCTCTTTTGCGTGTCAAGCCTCTCAACTCTGATATCAACCTCAGGTACTTCAGCTCACTGCCCTCTTTCAAGTCAAGCCTGAAAAATGATCTTCTCCCTTGATTATATGTGTGGTACCATTCAGGAGTGCGATATGCGCATGGATGTGGGCATCCATGAACCTGTTTGTAATCACTTTTGCTTGATAGGCGGATGGTAGACAGCGGGATTGAGAAGGCTTGGTTAAGTGGTGGTAGGTCTATGCTGTCAGCATTGGAGGGTAAACCTCACAAACCTTCAATTTGCAAAATTACATTGATGGCCTGGGAGGGCAGCGAACAACAACTCGCCAAGCTTGTTGAAAAACTGGATGGCACATCAGTGAGACATGACACAGAAATTTGCTGCTGAGAAGACCAAGTTAATGGTCAGCCATACCATCACCATCAAATCCCATATCAAATTCCAGGATCAGAGGCTAGAATCTGTTCAACAATTCACTAAGCTGGAATCCATCACTTCTGATGAGCGATCCAAACCTGAAACCCTCGCAAAGGTATTCTTCGACCACTCAACCAGGCTCCTGCGCGCACTGGTATATTCCATCTTCCTGTACACACGTGAGACATGGGCCCTCAATGCCAATGGAAGGAAGAATCCAAGCCATAGAAATGAGATATTGCTTGATGTCAAACATCAGATGTACTGACAAATTCATCAATCAACCAGAATGTCAAACCATCAGGCAGCAAGTACGACCATACCAAGATCTAATGACATCAGTCAAGAAAACTACGTTGGTATGACCATTAACAAGCTAAAATAACTGTGCTAAAAACAATTCTCCAGGGAATAGTTGGAGGAGAGAGACAGAGGGGAAGGTGGACAACAACGGTAGACCAACATCACTGCAGTGTGGAAAGGGAAAATACATTTGCAGAAACCCAGGCCCTGGCACACAGGTGACAGAACTGCAGGAA
This sequence comes from Conus betulinus, assembly GCA_016801955.1. Classification (NCBI taxonomy): domain Eukaryota; kingdom Metazoa; phylum Mollusca; class Gastropoda; order Neogastropoda; family Conidae; genus Conus; species Conus betulinus. Next base: position 60,022 of record JADBJO010005490.1, read on the forward strand.
CGTGGTGAATTGGAGTCAAAGGGAGAAGAAGAAGGTAGAGAAGACCTATGCTAGGATGTTGTGTGATTTTTACTGCAGCATGCCTTTGTGCATTGCTGGTTGTTAATAATCATACACTTTACATGTACACATGCATGCACATACACATGCATACAAGAGCAAGCACAAACAGCAAGAACGGGAGAATGGGGGGACTGAGTGACAGACAGCAGATGAAACAAAAACATGGAGACTGAGTGACAGACAGCCTATGAAACAAGAACAGTTTCAAAATTTCTTCATTTCTCTTGAGCAACACAGCTTTGGGAAACAAAGCACATGCAGTTTCGAGATCTATAACACTGTACATTATTTATAACAAAATAAAACGAAAAAAAAAAATACAAATCTACACTTCACCATCATGCAAAAACGAGGAGTTTGCAAATGAGAACAGTTTCTGACTCCATAATTATTAGCATCTTAGTCCATTCTTCGTCCATTAAGTCAACAAGAACCACTTCAGTCATCAGTCATCTTGGTTGGGGGCTGGAATAGCTCAGTTGGTAGAACGCCAGACTCATGATCCAGTGGTTGCGGGTTCAAAATTTCAGTACAGGGGGATATCTCTCTCAGAGTTAACATTGGTTCTGATTCCATTCCCCATGCAGTTTTCGAATGAGACTATAAACTGAGGTCCTGCACGCACAACATCTGGCATACATGCAAAATCCTGTCAACAACTTTCAAAAAGAGAAGGCCGGTTGCTATGGATGACACATTACACATAGCATGCATCTTCCCCAAAGATGGAGTACGGCTGCCTTAATGGCAGGATAAAAAACGGTCACACACACATAACTCCACTGCCTGTCTATACAGGCAGTGTCCGCAGGAATATCAGCCTGTTTGTGCACTGCAGCTGTCCTTTTTCACATAAATTGGCACCTTTGTGAATATGTAGTGCCAACTAGCTCAATCCATAGCAGTTTGTTTCCATGTTGGTTGATATATTAAATGTTTGCAAGGATGTTTTGAGAGTGTCTCTGAAGCATTTCTTCTGATTTCCATGGAACACACTCCTTGTTATAGCTCACCATGGAAAAGCCTCTTGGGTAGCTAGTGGTCTTGGCTTGCTTGCGAGCTCCATGATCTGCCCATCCAAGTACCTCTATGTCTAGGATTTTGTCCTGCCATTTTACATTTAACAACCTTCTGAGGCAGGTTGTGTGGAAGTGGTTCAGCTTGCCGTTGGTAGACTGTCCTCATTTCACATGCGTAGAAGAGTGTGGGGAGAACAACTGCTCTGTACACTCTCAGCTTGGTCTCTTGACTAACACCTCTTCTATTCCAAACATTGGTGTGTAGTCCGCCAAAGGTTCCGCTTGCTTGTGCAGTTCTGATGCTCACTTTACTGTCAATGTTCTACAACAATGTGTTTTGCATACATTGTTGAATGTTTTGGGGGGAAGGACTTGGTGTCACTGAGATAAGCTTTGCGCAGAAGATGTTTCTCATCCAATAACTGCTGGATGTCATCGCAGTTCTCATCAAACCAGTCCATGTGTTTCTTGGCTGCTGGCATCTTAGTCCACCACATGATAAATACACTGTGTCCCCCCCCCCCCCCCCCCCCAGTGCAGATTTATCATAAGAATATCACAAAAACAGAGATGGTACAGACTGATTCAAAACCATGGGAAAAAAAGGAATAATTAAAAAACTTACTCAAAATCATAAAAAAAGGAATAACTGAACTTACAGATGAATCTAAAATAAATGTTAGCGAACCGCCCCAAAACGTGGACAAACGAATTTGTTTGTCCACGTTTTCCATTTGTTCAGATTTCCGCCTACAGTCATCTCACTTTACAGAAAGATGATTAAGAATGGAGAAAATCTCTATGAACAGAGATAGTAATAAGTGTGCACAGTCAAAAGCTGTTGTATCAAAGTCAGATTTACTAACAGCCATTTGTCTTGAAGTGATTATTTTCCCTTAACTCTTGTACTTTGCTGTGTCACCTCTGCTGGTAATAGAAACTAGTCAGTCAACTCCTATACAACTGGTTTTGACAGTCCTTTATTTATTGATTTATTTTTAAACTCTAGGCAAATGAGAGATCCAAACGTAGGAATGATTAATACACAAAACAAGATGCCACACAGGCTCTTCTCCCAGCATCCTCCCCTTGCACTCATTCCTTACCCTCCCATTCTCCACTCCACCCTTTCACCAACATCAATGGCAATATTTACCTATACAGGCCCTATCTATCTCTCTCTATATACAGTATATTTTTGATAAGTCGACATCGGATAAATCGACATTCGGATAAGTCGACGCTTTTTCATTTTCCCGGCGAAAAGCCTTCTTTATGTGACTTAATTTTCGACTTATACATTGACGTTGCTTAACTCGACACATCGCGTAAATCGACGTACTTTTCCTGAAACCTCCGGATAAGTCGACATCTAAAACGTGGTAAGTGAAAGCAAGAGATGCTGAAAACGAGTCACTTATAGCCTAAGGGTGCGGAAATAGTATATAGGGGTTATTGTTGGAGTGATGACGTAGTACACTTTTCTCCCCTGACGTCTGCCAGAAATCGAAAATGGCGTCCAAGAAAAAGCAGACGTTTTCGCTAAAGAGAAAGATTGAACTCATTAACGAAGTTGAAAGCAGCCCTTTCAAGACAAAGAAAGTAATAGCAGAAGAATTTGGAATACCACACAACACGCTATCTACCATCATGAAAAACAAGGAAAAGTACAAGGAACAGTTCAGATCTTCTTCCACTGATCCATCAAAACAACGGATGCAAGAAGCAGTACATGCGGTAGGATTTGTTTTTCTTTATTTGCAGTCTAGCGTTTAAAGGAGATACCTGCCAGGGTGGGAAAAAATCAAAAGAGAGGATAACATTTCTGGTTTGCACGAACATGAACGGAACAGAGAAAGAACCCATCTTTGCCATTGGCAAATACCCAAATCCGAGATGTTTTGCAGGCATGCGGTCATTGCCCGTTCGTTATGCAGCGAGCCCGAGAGCATGGATGACCAGTGAGCTGTTCACAGAATGGCTCATTGAGTTTGACAGAAAGATGCACTCCCAGAAGAGACCTGTGCTGCTCGTGATGGACAATTGCACGGCGCACAAATGCAGACCCTTGAAGCTGGTGGCGACCGAAGTTTATTTTTGCCACCAAACGCAACTTCCAAGGTGCAACTGTTGACCAAGGTGTGATCCTCAACATAAAAGTTCACTACAGGACCTCGTACGTGAAGAACCTGATCGGCCATTTTGACGCAGGAGTTGAAATGAAAACCATCAACATCCTTAATGCTTTGACAATGCTAAAGAAGGCATGGGAGAATGTGTCTGCAAATACAATCGCAAATTGTTTTCGAAAAGCAGGATTCATCAGAGAAAAGATCCGTGACAGTGACCACAGTTCCAAGAAGACAGCAGAAACCGTGAAGAGAACAGCCATTCCCATGATGACTCTTCCAAGGGTGAGGCTGACCCCACAAAGCTAGACCCACTTCTGGAAAGACTTTACAGGGAATGGAATGTCACTCCAGATGACTACTTCCACGTTGATGATGACGTGCATACATGCGCCCAGCCGTCAGCACCTAGTCAGCATGCTTTTTCTTCAGACTCTCAGCCACCAGAAATGTCTCATGTTGACTCTGACAATGACGATGAACCACATGATGAGGAGACTGGACAACGCATAACAAAGTTGCAGGCACTTGAGTCTTTGAACACACTGAGAATGTTTTGTCTTCAATCCAGTGATGTCGACTTTCTTTACGCTCGTTGGATACTTTCACAGAAAGGATGTACAAATACTTCGCTTTAGTCAAAGTCAAAGACCAAAGAACAATACCTGATATGTTTAAAAATCGAAATCAGAGGACAGCACGGCAAGAGTAGCATGGAGGAGGAGAGCATAGCGAAGGTGGTAGTGAGGAGACTGGAGGATTGACACGGGAGGAGAGGAAGGAAAGGGGATGGAAGTCTACGGTCAGAGGAGAGCGTGGAGTGTCAGAGGAGAAGAGTGGAGTGTCAGAGGAGAAGAGTGGAGTGTCAGAGGAGAGGGATGGAGTGTCAGAGGAGAGGCGTGGAGTGTCAGAGGAGAGGGGTGGAGTGTCAGAGGAGAAAAGTGGAGTGTCAGAGGAGAGGGGTGGAGTGTCAGAGGAGAGGGGTGGAGTGTCAGAGGAGAAGAGTGGAGTGTCAGAGGAGAGGGGTGGAGTGTCAGAGGAGAGGGGTGGAGTGTCAGAGGAGAGAGGGGTGGAGTGTCAGAGGAGAAGAGTGGAGTGTCAGAGGAGAGGGGTGGACAGTCAGAGGAGAAGAGTGGAGTGTCAGAGGAGAGGGGTGGACAGTCAGAGGAGAAAGGGTGGAGTGTCAGAGGAGAGGGGTGGACAGTCAGAGGAGAAGGGTGGAGTGTCAGAGGAGAAGAGTGGAGTGTCAGAAGAGTGGAGTGTCAGAGGAGAGGAGGAGTCAGAGGAGGGTGGAGTGTCAGAGGAGAAGAGTGGAGTGTCAGAGGAGAAGAGTGGAGTGTCAGAGGAGAGCGGTGGACAGTCAGAGGAGAGGGGTGGAGTGTCAGAGGAGAAGAGTGGAGTGTCAGAGGAGAAGAGTGGAGTGTCAGAGGAGAAGAGTGGAGTGTCAGAGGAGAGGGGTGGACAGTCAGAGGAGAGGGGTGGAGTGTCAGAGGAGAGGGGTGGAATGTCAGAGGAGAGGGATGGAGTGTCAGAGGAGAGGGGTAGACAGTCACAGGAGAGGCGTGGACGGTCAGTGGAGAGCGATAAGGAATCAGAGAAAAGGGTGAAGAGAGTGATCGGCCAGAGGGAAAAGTTGTTGGTCGGAAGAGACAGTAGAGGATAAAGAGGAGATTATGGAGGGAAAGGCACAGAACAGAAAGAAGGGACAGAAATTGGGAAGGGATAAGGTGGGTACATGCAATGGAAGAAACCCTGTGAAGGATTGGCTGGAGAGATAGGCCATGAACGAGAGCGTGAGACCTCTGATAAGGGGAGACATTTGTGTCACAGCTTTCCATCCTCCTGCAAAAGAGGCATTTGTACCTACCAGCCAGGAATGGCGGATATTACAATGCCGCAGACTAAATATTCAAATGAGTTGCACTACTTTGCAAGAAAGACCGTATACAAGTCTAGGTCCCCCCTTGCATGTTGATAGGATCATAGGGACGGAAACTGTCTTTATAGGGCATTGAGCTTAGAGGTCACTGGCACTCAAGAAAAGCATGAACAAAGTACGTGCAGCTATCATGCATTTCATGATAGAGAATCCGGCCCCGTTCTCAGGCTATCTAGGGTGCGACTTGGCAGAATACCTGCACGAGGGTGGCTCCCCATTACAGCCAAGTCTTGGGGAACAGATGTTGAAATTATGGCTGCAGCCACCCTTCTCCAGACCCCTGTGATCATGTACTCTACATGTGGACGGTGGTTGACCCATCAACCGCTGTTTCCACTGAAGGACAGCAGACTTGATTCACTTTCTCACAGTGCTCGCAATGAAAAAATCTATCTGAGAAATATTTGTGCGCATTTTGAGAGAGTGGTTCGAGTGTGCTGAATCCCAAATGTCAACCACCATCTAAACTAGATGTTTGACGTTAGAACATGGTTTACTAAACTTTGTAACATTGTTTCAATTCTAGTAATGCGTTGAAGTAAGTGTATACCAATCTGTACTTGGGAAATTTAGCTTTTTGAAAAAAATGTCGAAGTAGTAAAGTTATAGTGCAAATAAGCAAGAGGCATAGAGAGTTATTTGCCTATGTTCTACTAGCGTATCGTATTTTTTTTTCTTTAACTTTCAGTGTTCTGATTGCTTATCCCTGTAGATTTTGGTGACAAAAGAAATGTCGAAAGCAATATACACATCTTTATTTACAGCATTACAATTGTATGACAATATACTCAGTTCTCGTTTTTATATTCTCTGTTCGGTCTTCTTCTGCACAACATATTTTTTTACACATCCCAAATAACTTTTTTGATACTAATTTAGTTTGAGAACAAGTTGTTAAGGCCACTGCTTTGGGACAAGATCCAGTCACTCACATACACACACAAACACACACACAGCGTTATTTTGTCAAACTCTAATTATTGTCGGATTTATTGAATCAGGAAAAAAAATAAACAAGACAGGAAGTCAAAAATTTCAGTTGTTTGCTTGCTTGTTTGTTTGTTTTAATTTTGGTGTATGCTTCACTTTCTTTCTTTCTTTCTTCTCAGAAGTTGCTGGATAATTCGACATAATCACGGGAACAATCGATTTATATCAGAAGTCGCCGGATAAGTCGACGTACTCGCGGGAAATGTCGACTTCTGATAAGTTGAACTCCAGATAAATCGACGCTGAAAAAATTTCCCCTGGCATGTCGATTTATCCGAAGTTCACTGTATATACATCCTCTTATAAATAACTTGTCTGTATATACAAAGTCTTATCTCCTCAACTATTCCTTGGTTGCTGTCAGCAATTCCTTTGGGTAGGCTCCCTGTAGACCAGCTTCAGGTTGTGGAACACTTCCTCTTCACTGCTGGCTGGCACTTCTCTTTGCTGAAACAGTCAGGCCAAAGAGCTGACACACACATCGATTCATTGTTTGCATGCGCATGTGTGCGTGTGTGCCTGCATGCATGCATGTGTGCGTGTATGTGTGTGCGTGAGTGAGTATGTCTGTGTGTGTGTGTGTGTGTGTGTGTGTGTGTGTGTGTGTGTGTGAGAGAGAGTTACATGACAGTTTGAGGGGTCAGTATCCATTAGAAAAACAAATGGTTTTCACATTTTACAAGGTGGTTTGTGGTATCAGCATCTACAAACGATTCAGCTTTGATGTCTTAAGGCAAAAAAATAAAGAAATGCATGACAAGAAAGCATAAACAAACATTTCAACAGCTGTACTATGTTATCCTATTATACCAGCCACTATGGTTAGCATCACAGACTCCTGGCTGGGAGTTTGTGGATTTGATTCCCATCAGAGACAAGTGGGATTTTTCTGCCCTGACCAGCTTCTGCTCAGAGTTGAGTTTGCTACGGGCTCAACTGGGAAGACTGGGACCACACAGTCAAGTTTTATCCACTAAATGGATGCATCTCTGAGAGTGTAGCGAAATTTCCTGACCAAATCAGCAGGTGTCTGTATCTCGCGGGCCTGGTTGACTCCAGGATATATTATGAAAGTAAATGCAGAGTACAACCCTGTGATGCACATCTCAATCTGAAATGGAAATCTGTAGCATCGTCTTCATCATGCTCACTATCATCGATCAGCATTTTAAAGAAAAAGTCTCAAATTCTGTGGCTCTTCATGCCTTGCTCTTATGGTGACCTCATTTTCGATGTCCTCTCCATGTCTATGGCCTTGGTTTGATTTTATTGGGGTTATAGGTATCGACAAATTCATGGGGGCTGTCGTTGGACGGAGTGTGGTGGCAGCCTCCAGGAGAGCTCACTCATGCCAGCTCCGCAACTAAGCGATTATTGTCGTCAGTAGGGGCTTAGCAGGTGGTGTCCTGCATATGTTGGATCAAAACAGACACCACTGAACACCACCAAAGTGACTCGGCAGCAGCGTTGCGTCTCCTCCGGTGGATTGCCTCCTGACGACTCGACATTTGACTGCTCCCTTGGGATTGCTAGTGCCGTACAGTGGGGGGACAAGACCGGGATGAGACTATGGACAGGGTGTCGGAGTGAGCAGTGTGGGTGCAATGCCACTGAGAATGGGGCAGCAAAAAAGAAAAAAAAAATGTTATCCTATGATTTCACTGATTCGGTTAACACCCACTGATCATGGTGACCAAAATGCATCACTACTTGCCAGAGGGTGTTTTGGCAAAGACAAGGATACAATTTTCATACACAATAATGTAATCACGTTAAATTTCAGTCTGTTTCCTGGACGCCATTTCCATTTGTACTGCTTTAAACATTGTCATTCAGTTTAGCAAACAACAACAACAAAAAGCACCACCTGAATGCATCGACATGAATGCAAAGAAAAAGACTGTGCTCAAAAATGACCTTCTGTAATGAAGTTGTACATGCCTGCAAATGCAGTCACTTTGTTTGATCTGCAAACACACCTCCGTAACACCTGAGTGTAGATTTCTTCCACACTTTGCTTTCAGTTGTACTTCAATGTATGACTTATTGCAATTCTTTGATGTACACACAACCACCGGTTTTCCTTTTTTTTTTCCCCTTCAAGCTTTTCTTCTCCCAGTATTGCTGTAATCTTTTGTAACTTTTTTTTTTTTTACTTTAGATTTTACTACTTTCTTTATTTACTTTGGGTTTTTTCTCTTTTACTTTTTCATTTTTTTTTTTTTTTTTTTTTAAACTTTCTATGTTCTTGCAAAATCCTAACAATCACTGTGAATCTGTTTACGTAAATGTGTATAATTTTGAAGAATTAAGACCCATATAACAAGAGGAAAACACTGTCGTGTCTGAAAAGCATGAGGACTCCAGGTTTTGTCACTGTGGGAAAAGAGAAAATGGTGGATTTGGCAACTGAGTTACATGAAACCATTTTGCAATGGCAATTTATACATTTCATTTTGTCCTATATGCACAGGAAGTCTTACATCTTAGTCAGTATGAAGCAATATGTAGATATGGATCAGTCCACATGCAGTGACACTTTTTTGCTATAACCACAGTGGCTGGTTTAAACATATTGTGTGTCTGTGCAACTACCTTCTCAAAATCCCAGAGACCGTGGCTGGTCAGCTTCATGTGGAGCTCCTTCTGGGCATACAGCCGAAGGTCCCTGTTGAAGTGCTTGTTCCCAGTCCATCCCACCAGAGCGTAGTAATACTGCGAGTAGGGGCACACGATCAAGTCCACTCGCCGTGCCTTCCATGTCCTCTCTGATCTGGCGATCTCAAAGGGAAACTGGTGCTTGTCCTGGGTCTTCTGATGCTTAGGTTGGGTTTGGAGACGATGTCGCAGTTTGTTTCAGAATCATCATTGTCAGTCAGCGGCAGAGGACTATGTTTATGCCCACCTTTGGTGCCATCTTTGTCAGCACTGTTTGTGGATAGCTCATCATCTGTACCTCTCTCAGTTTCCATACCTCTCTTGCCCATTCCAGATTCTTCTGCGTACATTTCGCCTTTAACTTTCTCTGATCCTCTCTCAGATTCCCCTGCCGCTACATTCAAGGTGCCACAGGTACTGGTTGATTCACTAACATTCTCAAACTTGCAGATGCCCAGCCATTTCTCGAAATGGTCCAACTGCCCACGCAGGCCAAGCAGCTTGGAGTCGGACGTGAGGCAGTCTGGGGTGTAGGAGCTGGCCTCCAGACGGCCCATCAGAACCATGCCCTTCCTGTCCAGGGCCTCCAGCAAGGCGGGCAGCAGACCCGTCTCTTCTCTTCCCCCTCCCTGGGGTGGGACATGAGAATGTCCACATCGTGGCCTGACTGCTTTCCCCTGAAACATTCAGACATGAGCATCACTTGGCCATGCAAAAGGACATCATGGTCTGATAACTTTTCCTCTGAAAGCATGCAGGATCTGTGAGTTACATGTCAATGAAAAAGGACAATGATGTGACTGCTTTCCACTGAAATCATTCTGGATCTGAATGCTACATATCAATACAAAACAACATCATTACCCCTAAAATCATTTAGGACCTGAATGTTACAAGTCAATGCAAAAGGACATCATGGCCTCATTACTTTCCTTTAAAATCATACAGGACCTGCACGTTTCATGTCAATATGTTATGGTCTCATTATAAAAATTAGGATCTGAATGTTCATGTCAGTACAAAAGGACGTCATCAGCAACTCATCCTGTCCAATTATAAAACTCAGCCAGTGTTAGGATTAGTGTATGATCATACCAGTCTAAGGGAGATCACCTATATGCTGTTGATATGTTAAACAAAAAAGAAAACAAACAAAACCCCCTGAAAATTACATAAATGGTGACTGATTCCTTCAGGACCACAGGCAAGCCATTTTCTGTATTTGCTTGGGTTTCTCCCCCCCTGTTGATATAACATTATTGCTGCAGTGAGACTCGACCATCAATTTTGCTGCCAGTTCCTCTATAATTTTATTAGTCTTTCTTTCTCTCTCTGTCTCTGGTACATGTGCTCTGTGCAGTGTGTGTGTGTGTGTGTGTGAGTGTGTGTGTGTGTGTGTGTGTGTGTGTGTGTGTGTGCATGTGTGTGTGTGTGTGTGTGTGTGTGTGTGTGTGTGTGTGTGTGTGTGTGTGTGTGTGTGTGTGTGTGTGTGTGTGTGTGCATGCATGCACACATGCACGTGTGTGTGTGTGTGTGCATGTACATATGTGTGTGTGTATATGCACGCGTGTGCACATGTGCAAGTATCCCCTGAGCCTGGTTTATAATAATAATGATTATTTATGCCGCTTAATCTTATATCATAAGCCCTAAATGCTTACAAATACATAAAAGGTTAAAGAAAACATAAATGAAACAAATAAGAAGATGAATATTTTCACCTTCAAACAAGGGTGCATGCTGACACACACCCACACAACACATGATCCCACACACACTGTCGCACAACCACGGATACAACAGCATGCGCACACACACACATACACATGCACACATGCACACACACACACACACAGCACATATCCATAAAGGGAACTGACAGACAGAGAGACGGCCAGCCAGCTAGACAGGCAGAAGTAGATTCAAACCTTCTAAAGCCCAGTCAAGGTGACAATAACACCAGGCACAATCTTCTCAGCCTCTGACTTCACAATCTGGACGAACCTGTCTGCTTCCTTGATACTGACAGGGCTTGTTAGGTCTTCATGAAACGCCAACCCTGAAATATGTCATCAGAACACACATAACTTACACATCTTCCGCTATCGTATTACACAGGCCTACAGAACTATCATTTCAAACTTTAAAAACAAACACAGGAGCAAGGGCATGCACATATGGGAAGCATGACGAAAACAGTAGCGTATAAACACACAATGAGAAAAACATGCCCACTCACACACACACACACACACACACACACACACACACACACACACACACACACACTTTCTCACTTTCTCTCTCTCTTTTTTCTCTCTCACACACACACACCTTCAAGATTACCATGTTGATGACAAAAACTAATAACAGAAAATTATATTTTTTCAGCTTAGATTTTCGTTCTGACAGAAACACATCACCTCTTGTGAGGCAAAAATGTGTTATTCCAGCCATAAAAATCAAATAAATGTGTTCCCCACACTCAATAACAGCAGACAATGTCACAATTATTTTCTCTTTGATTTCCAAGAGAGCGAACTCGTGACAGTTAATAGTAAAACAGATAAAAGGTTTCTCTGATATATCACTCATCCTATGCAAAAAAGTTTCCCAAGAAATACTGCCTGTATTATGAACAAAATGTTTCCTTTAAATGCTGCCAGCATTATGCAAGAAATGTTTTCCTGAAATAATTCCAGTTTGATAAAGCATTTTTCTCTGAAATATTGCCAGTATTAGGAACAAAATATTTCCCTGCAATACTGGTACCAATATGCATAAATATTTCCTGGAAATGCCAGCAGCACTACGCAAAAAATGTTTTACTGAAATATCACCAGTATCAAACATATGAGAGTGTTTCAAACCTTTAATGCAGAGATGAATGCAACACATAAAAACTAAGAGATAAAACAGATGGGGGGAAAAGGCACAGATACATGCACATGCACACACACAAGCATCTACACGCACACACACACACACACACACACACACACTCACATTCTCAGAGAGGAAGCTCAACATTATACATGGGGAGAGAACTCAAATTCCTTGAGGATTACCAACCCCAGTTCACGCGTTCATCTTTGATGAAGCTGCCACTTTTTCGTACTTCATCAACAGACTTCCATCCTCTGTCAATCCATTTCTTGGCAGTGGCTGGTCCCACTCCAAAAACACTGGTAAATTCCTGTCGGTAAAATTTTCATTGTCAGTTCTATATATTTTTTTTTTCCCAAAAAAGTTGCAGGAGATTTTCAATTAAGCAAGTCTAAATGCTAAAAGTGCTAAGCATACCCAAACATCTGTTACTATGTGGAACTAAGTTACTGAGGTGCTTCAAAAATTGATAGATCATCAGCCAAGCTCTCTCACCAACAATTCTTTTCATCTCTGGACTAATTGTCATGTCAAAAGAAGCCACTGGGCTGTTGGTTCACACTGTCTTTCAAGAATAACATGGAACTGGACACATTCTATGACTGATGGCATAGCATGTTAAAAGCAGGCTTGCATATTTGCCTGGTCGTTACATCTTGATCTGTCTACTGAACATAACACTATGGTCAGAACTTGCAGCAGCACCAGCTTGTGCATGTGTGCGTGCATGCATGCATGTGTGCATGCATGTGTTTTGTTGCTGTTGACATATTCCTGTTTAATCATTTTTTTTTTTTTTGAGAAATCATTTGATCATATCAGATTTAATGTCCAGACCTATCAAAGGTGACATGGCATGACAAAAGGGCTTGGAGGACCTATTTGGCACTAAAACGACACCAGTAGAATAATAACTTGTTTATAGAGGTCAGTGAAAATGCCAACCTTTATGTTGTGTATCCGCAAAATCTGAACTCCCAACATCTGACTGTGAAGTGAGTAAACCACCCTCACTCTGTCAAAGAATGATTTCTATTTCAGATCAATAAATTACTTGCTTCTTTTAACTTCAGTTTCTATTCCTGTTGAGCATATGTTTTCTTTTTTTTTTTTTTTTTTGTTTTGTTTCATTTTTCATTTTGTTTGTTTGCATATGTTTTCTTGTTAGTCTGTTTTTTGTTTTGTTTCATTGTTTTGATTGTTATTGCCTTATTTATTTCATTTCTGGTTAGAAATCTTTAACTGTTGTTGAAAGAAGTAAACAGCAAATAGTAAGCATGCTATCTTTTGCTCCAATAGCAAGAAAATCACATGCATATGACTTTCAAATTGGAGAAATATATGTTTATTTTTCTTATACATTGTTCTTAATCATGTTCACAAAAACAGTAACAAAATAAAATAAAAATCCTAAGTAATATGAATGAGGAATATCCTTAAATGATGGAACATCGCATGCTGTTGAATCTACAGAAGTTACTCTGTTCACATGCCTTTGTATAGCTGCTTGCAATATGGGGAGTTTTTATCATACTCCCTGTTTGGCTAGTATACTTACCCTTGTCAGACCACAGCATTCTACAGCAGTTAGTCAGCTCTGCCAGGCCTAAGTTTTCTGGAAAGCTAAAGAAGAGGATGCGGAGGTGGGGGGATGGAAGGTATGGGGTAATCTCAAATATATTCAGTAAATGACGAACAGCTTAATGAACCCCCCAAGACAAAATTCAAGTGTCATACCTTCATAAGCTGAAACCACTCATTCGTGATATGTTGTACTTCCTCACACACTCCGTCCTCAAGAATACTCTGAAATAAAATTTTTCAAAAAATTTTAACATGTAAAAACATCAGCCTACTGAAATAAAATCAAACATAGAAACCAGCTGAGACTTTCAGGTGTTAAAATCTATAATTTACTTTATCCATTGAAATATTCCTGCAGAACGACCTCAAATCTATCACACTGGACACTCTCTGTACTGTGTGACCTAGACATATTTCTTGGATGAAAGAGACTAACAATTTAACAGTTTGCCCTATGCTGCCCATCTACCATTTTACCTATTAACTACTATTCTGCCTTATAATCAGCATTTCATACAGGTTATTTGAAAAAGCTTTGAGCATCAGATGTTGTGCAGACATCAAAGTTTTTTCAAATGATGATCCTTTCATGTCTGATTGATTGACTTGCTTTGAAAGAAACTCCTGTTCTCAAACCTTTGGTTTGTTAATTTGTATGTTTCTTTCTTTCTAGTTTTGTTTCATTGTTGTTTGGCCTGTGGCCACAGTGTTGTTTGTGGATTTCTGTGTTGAAGAGGCAGACTAAAGAGGACAAGATTGTGCACATGACAGTTGGTGAAAATCACTGCTAATTGGTCAAAGCATTCACAATGGCACATCTAGACGACACCATGGTTCTAAACCAAAGGTGTCATCACCACCCAAGAACAAGACTGTATTTTGACTATTTAAAGAAAAAAATATTTTCTTTTTACCTTAAAAAGCTTTTCCTTTAAACATTCAGAACACTCAGCATATTTTGACAAAACAGGCACACAAAATACCCTGCAATCATCTGGGTACACAGGTCTGGTAATGCACCTTCCATGCCACAGAAGACAGCAAAAACAAACATACAAACAATATTTATACATCAAATTACATGTATCACTTTTGAAAGATGTTAATTATCTTTCATCCAAAACAATACAACACGCATACCTGAGTCATTTTTAGAGCATGTTTATCCACTCCTTTCACACTAAACAGTATAATATAACACAAATACCTGAGTCACTTTTAGAGCATGTTTATCCACTCCTTTCGCAGTAAACAGTACAATACAATGCACATACCTGTATTACTTTGAGAGCATGTCCACCACATCTTTCAGTCCTTCTACCTGCGACAGTCTCTCCACTCTGTACGGTAAGCTCTTCAAGACGCAAGATGCTCGCCGGAAGGCCAGAGCGCGAGAGTAGTCACTGTCGTTATTACGAAACTCAGCATGCTGCTGCAGTATTTCCAAGGCATCCTGAAAAAAAGCACAAGTTTGCGCCATGTTAGACTATGTCTGCTGGTTTGAAATAGATACTTGAAAACATGAACAATATCCATACATTAAAAACTAAAAGCAGACTACATCAAAATCAAAGGGAAGGATCAAACCAGTTTGATCCGATGTCTCTCAGAACAACCAGACATAGTGACATAGATAACATGGCTTTCATGGGTAAGAAAATAACTGCTTCAGTACCATATACTTTTGGTACAATCAAATCCAATCCAACCA
>JADBJO010005490.1:80000-120000 GCA_016801955.1 Conus betulinus
CAAGGTTTCCAGTTTTGTTTTACCTGTTCAACTTACTGAGTTTATCTTATCCACTTAAAAATCACAAGTACAATATAAGTATTAAGTGAAAATGAATGAAGAATGAATGCTGCTGATAATACAATATATGCATCAGAACAATCAAGGAGGATCCTCCATCATGATGAATTCCCTAACCACCTGGGAGAACAAGAGGTCCTTGTGTGCCCATCCCAACAACTGGTCTGTTCTAAGGTCATCCCACAAAGAAAGAAAGATTGAACTAACTGGTCACATGCAAGGCCACAGCCAGAAGAACATCAGCAACATCAAATATTTGGGCATCACCATTCAAGATGAAGATATGATGTGGAAAACCTACAACAACATCACACAGAAAACAAACAAACAAACAAAAAAAAAAGATTTCCTCTGACAATCTCTGTTAATATGGAACACAAAACTGAAAGAGGCAGCTTAGAAAACTCTCGTTCAACCACAGCTAGAATATACAGCTGCAGCTCGAAACCAATGCATTGCAAATGAGATGGAGGATCATATTCTGAAAGTTTACCACAGGGCAACAAATGGGGCACACATCAACCTGGCCATGCATCTTATGTTAGACTCAATTGACCCAAGGTTGCAAGCATAAAGAAGGAAAGCAAGGATAGGCCTAGTGATCTTAAGTTGTATCATACATTTCACAATGGCCTCATCTCCAGTAACAATCTCATCATTTCCTCTCCACCATTAAATTTTACCAAAACCACCCAACAGCAGGCTAAGCTCAAGAACAAAAAAGATTTGCTGCCATGACTTCCCAGCCTGCAACACAAACTATCAGAAAATGATGACATTGTTTCCAAGGACAAGCCGAAGGCTTTCATCTGATGAATGATGATAAGCAAGTTTCGACATGCCTTAGACATGCACCGCACCGCACCACACCCACTGCAATACCAGGAAACACTTCTTCAGTGAAAGAATCACCAAAACGTGGATCAGCCTCCCAGATGAAATGGTCCTGGCACCTTCTGTAAATGCTTTCAAGAGTAGGCTGGATGTTTGTTGGAAGAAGAAACCCGACCAGTACAATACACCTTGCCAATAAGCCACGCATGCAAAGTACATACTAGTCGTATAACCCATGGATCCATGAACAGGACTTCATACAACAACAGTACAAGACCTCAAACATCGTATACTTCAAGTTTAGACGATCATCTGAAAGAAGATTTTACTTTCAAGAATTTTCTAGATAATGATTCAAAATTTAGAGAACTGTTCTATGCTTATGATGGATTGCAATGATGATATTGATTAACCCGCTGACTGCGGTGGGCCACGATCGTGGCTTTACCGCTCGACTGCGTTGGGCCACGATCGTGGCTCAGACGAGAACCGTTATACCACCACCGCTAAACATCTGGGTTGATCAGTTCACGTGACTCGCTGGTATCCATTGTGCACCGGCAAGCCTTGTCAGTCAGTTATCTCGAAAGTTTTTCGTCGGTTTTGACTGAAATAATGAGTAAAATCAGCGACCGAGTCGAGCAGGAATTGCGTGGAAGTGGCATGAGTGAACAATCAGTTGCCGAAGGCTGTAGTAACGAAAAGCGAAGCAGGTGAGTGGATAAACTTTGATTATTTTGTTTGTCGAGTGATGGAACACATGCTGCGTGCCGTCATTGGTTGTTTTACATTTGTTGGTCCGCCACATGAAGGAAGGGGGGACGGAAGGGGGCAGGGTACATGGTTACTTACAGGAGTGATAGGCTTTGGCCTGATCAAACTAGAAGATCGTTTCTGGGTGATTGTAGGTGTTTTGAAAGCACTTTAGAGATCAATAAAAGTGGTGATTTGAAGAGAACAATTTATAACTTTTGTTTGTTTATTATCTTAGTTTGGAAACAGTGTGGGCGTGTCACGAGTGGGCGTGCCTCCAATGAAAGCTGTAGCCCTGCCCCTCCTTATAAGCTAGTGATTCAGATTTTATTCTTATTTATGATTTTATGCATGACTTCATTTTTCATAGAATGAATAAGTAATGCTGGTCGTTTTTTTTTTCTTTCTGAAAATCAGACTAATTAGTGGAAACTGAGTCAAGCTCTCGGTAACATCTCTTGCACCATTATGAAACAATGAAATGAACAGAAGACTTAGGATATATGTTTTTCTTGTGTGATCCAGAATCTGGAAGCACTACTGCAGAGGAAGAGAGAGCTGCTGAGAGTGAAGGAGTTGAAGAAGAGAGGAACTGTACTGTTGGCCATCCTACTCATGTGCACTCTGGCTGGGAATGTTCTGGATGTGACGTGGGACTCTGCTCCAAGTGCTTTTCAACCTTCCACAGAAGACCAAGGCCCTAACTTTATTCTGTGTCTTCCAAGGACATATTCTTCTTGTTTTCTCCCAAGTTTCAAGTGTTTTTGACATTCAAGCAGGAAAACTGTGGTGTTTCAAACAATGTGGCTGACGTTTTGGATTACCTTTTCACCAGTGTTCTGGATTACACTGTGAAGAAGAATATCTTCAGCTGCCATCAGGGTACTGTCTTGTAATTTTTTTTTTCAGATTCCTCATTATCTCTAGTTTACAAAAACATATAATTTTTACCTATCTAGCTTCAAGACAAGCCTGCACAAACCCCATTTCCTTATATAGTGAAATTCGATTGTCCGGATGCTGAATTATAGGTACATCATTTGAGGCACAATTCATTATACATAGCTCAAGTCAAGAGAATTATCAGCTTTCCCATGTTTCCAGCACATATTTGTCTTCATTTTATCTCAAGTCTGAAGTGTTTAGGTAGTACAGAAGAAAAACTGTGTCTCTCCTACATTTGACTTACTTTTCAAATAACTTTTTTCAGAAATTTTGCCTGCTGCTTATATTTTGAGGTCAGTCTCCAAGTAGGTACAACCCACAGTATTTTCAGTTATTTCACTAGAATCAACAACATCTCTAGTTTCTAAAAATGTATAGGTTTGCATATCTAGTGCAAATAATATGTATGCAGAAGCCAAATTCTCAAGTGTGGTGTGTGACGAGTTTCCCGTCCTAGATTTTAACTACATTTCTTTAAAATCTTCAACTTTAGAATACTAAACTCAGGGGGGCTGTTTAGACGAAAAACAAAAGGTGTCTTAGGCTCACCTCGATGCGCTAAGTTGAATGGAACCCTCAGCTAAGCTGTACGACCACTACTTTCCCATGAAACTGCGACAATACACAATAAGCTCAGCCGATCACAGCCAGAGCAACCACCTGCAAGCCATTTTGACAGCTGATCACGCGGGTGGTCGCGTCATCAATCTCTGTGTGTTTTAGGCGAAAAACAAAGGGTGTCTTAGGCTCACCTCGATGCGCTGAGTTGAATGGAACCCTCAGCTAAGCTGTGGTCCTAGAGCATAGCTCAGGATTCCATTCAATCAGCGCATCGAGGTGAGCCTAAAAAACCCCCTTTGTTTTTGTCTAAACAGCCCCCCTGAGTTTAGTATTCTAAAGTTGAAGATTACCAGATTCTATGTACCTTTTCAGGTTCACCCTAACTTCTAGCCCAAAAGACAAAACTGGTAATACCCTAAAAACATCCGTAGTTCCTGTTTACCAACAGTTCAGTCATTTTATTCTGAAACCTTAAAGAAGTTAAACTTGTTCATGTTGTTAGTTAAAAATACACTTACCCGTATTTTTCACACACGCACAGATTTGCTCTTTTTACTCCATTTTTAATATCCTGTAACATACTTTTCTGGATTCTTTGTGGCATGATGTATATGACTACATCATTTGATTCTGAGTCTTCTGCTCGCTCTGTTGCCGCCATCTCTGAAATGCTTTAACCATGAATGATTTCCCTTTGTTGTTTCGTTTTCGTTACATGAAGCGGTTCGAAGTCACAGGTAAGGAGTAGCGGTAAGAAATAGAAGTAGTAATTGTGGTCGATTCTTATTACCAGTAGTAGTAGTAGTAGAAGTACAAAGGGGGACTTGCTACACAGTCTAGGCCTCGCGACTTTTCAAGAACCTACTTCAACATTGTGGCTGTCTGTGAATATCTGTGGTATACAACCAGAATCTAAGGATTTTTCATATAAAATACTCAAAAGTAAGAGCCAATTCGTGGTTAAGTTTCTTTTGTACCTCTTAGGTAATTCGATAAGTTCCCTGAGCCTTGTGAGGATGTAACGCTTCCTACTGCTGGGCCGAAAGCGGACATATCAGTATTAAATCACGTATTGATGTGTAAGTAGGTTTGTAACATTCCTCAAGACCTGATGTGTGTTGTGTGTGTGTGTGTGTGTGTTTTGGGGGGGGGGGGGGGGGGGGGGGGGGGGGGGGGTGTTGGTGTTGTTGTTGTTTGTTTGTTTTTTTGATTGTTTGTTTTGTGCTGTCCCATCTTCTGTGCCACCTCAGTGGCATTGCATCCACACCGCTCATTCATTCCAAGCTCCCCGTCCACAGCCATAGCCCAGCCCGGCCTGCCGCAGCCCTAGCACAGATTTCTTCTTCTTCCTATGGTGATGATCAAAACATCAATCATGACTGTCATATTCAGGGTGCGGTGCGCAGCGTTAAGAAAAAGAGAGAACAGAGTTTGAAGGTGGACAGCAAGGAGGGTGTGGTGGGGGGTGGGGTATGGCAGGGAGGGGAGCTGAAGGAGTGGATTGAAATAGGTATCAGGGGAGAGAGAGGACATATGGGCTGTGGTGGGGCCTTGGGGGGAGGGGGGAGGGGTTGGGGGGGTTGAGAGGCCTTGAGGACATGTTCAGACCTCCACCTAATGAAGTGCGGGATACCACAATAGTCTCCAACACGACACCAGGCTTTGCTGGCCCAACTCAGCAATACAAATCTGGGCTGGGGTGGGAAGGGTTAGGGGGGGTGGCAGGGACAGGGGAAGTGGGAGGAAGGGGAGGATGGGAGGGGGGTGGCGTAGGCGAGTTAAGCGAGGCTTGACACCCTCCTTGTGAAGGTGTCAAGCGTGTGGGACAAGGCAACTTCCAAAGGGAGTTTATTCCAGTCCCTGATGGTCCTTGGGAAGTAGCTGGAACATCTGTAGTCCAGCTTGTCCTGATCCTTTGGTACTGCAGATGATGTTGGTTTCGCAGCCCTGACACTGCCAATTCACATATAGCAGTCAATATCAAGTAGTTGAAAGACAACCCACTGGACGAGCACTGTACTGCTGCCGAGTCACTTCAGTGGTGTTCAGTGGTGCCTGTTCTGATCCAACATACACAGCATACCATCTAGGCCTACAAAGCCCCCTACTGATGGCAATAATGTTTTGTCGTCGTGGAGCCAGCATGAACGAGCTCTCCCTTGAGAGGGAGCCACAACAACATCTGTCCAGTGACAGCTCCCATGAATTTACCAAACTGATGACCCGACGGAATAAAACCAAGGCTATAGACGTCGAGAGGGCATCGAAAATGTGGCCATCATGAGCTGTTGAGTTTAATCAGTTAAGTCCTTCGTTTTATACAAACTGGCAAAGAAAAAATCATTGTTTTCTTTCTTTTTTTCCATGTTTAGTTTATCATCAGCACTGACTGACAATGGTTTCAGTTTACAAAATGATGTAAAGGAAAAAGAAGAGAGAGAGAGAGAGAAAAGAAGCCAAAAGAAAATAAAGACATCCTAAACACACATAAATCATACCATTTTGGGTGGTGGGTGGTGGTGGGGGGGAGAAACACATATAGATACACATATATACGCACACACACACACACACACACACACTGAGGAAGAAAAATAAAGCTTCTCTGTCTGTCTGTCTGTCTGTCTGCCTGTCTCAACATATATATCAATACATGCAGTGCTGTGGTCCAAAAAGAATGATCAAGTATATCTCTTTACCCCGCACCATGACACTCACTGCAAAAGACCTACATCACGCTTTTGATGTCACAATATATTAGCTGCAACAAATAATCATGTGTCCAGACCAGAAATTAGAAATCATACTGAAATAATCATAAGCAAATAGCTCCAATTTGGTGTCATCAGGATTCCCGACATTGACGTCGAAAATAGAAGTATAAAAGGTCCAATTACTCTTCACCACAGACTTTCTCACTGTGTTCTCCGAGTTTGTACGTGTACTTCACTTCATTTACAAAACAAGAAATCTGTGAAAGTATACTGTTCATTTTGCACTTAAGAGATGTTTTTTTTTATCAAACAAAATAATGTCTGTAATTGTGTAAGTTATAAAAACCAAAATCTACACCAAATGTAACAAAAATTTCACTGAATTTCATTTTAGAGGACAATGGACATTTTTCATAATAATAGATGTTGATATTAATGTTGCACTATGTTTGACGAATTTATAATGGCATGTGCTGAATGTCTGAAAAAAATGTATACTAGGTCAGGATAGAGTGTCAAGGATGATCAAGAATGTATTCCTAATAAAAGAAAGACCAGGGAGTTATAAAAAATAAGTCGCTGTACGTTAAAAGACACCGATAGAACTGCATATGTAAAAGCCAGGCTTGAATTAAACATTTACTTAATAGAAAAGAGAAAAAATATAATAAATCATTAATAGGTAAGTCAGTAACATCTACAATTCACGGATGGGAGTTTTGGATCGTAGTTTGTATCACCAAAAAGGAAACAGCCAAGAAATAACATTCCAGCTGACACGTGGTTTCAACATGTTCAAGCTTTGTTCAAGTTAAATACCGACAATGAGCCAAATCAAGATGGGTCATAAAAATGAGCATTTTGTTTATATGGAGCGTCCCATTTGTGAAGAAAAAAATGTTATAAGCAACTTACAAAAAACAACAAAAAAAAAAAAAACCCATGTAGCAGCAGACCCTGATCGTATCATTGGTGAACTGTTCAGACACTCTTCTGCCCAAGTTGTGCAGTTTTGCTCGAAATTGTTCAGTAAACTGTTTGATGTCGGTATGTTTCGAGATAACTGGATGAAATCAATAATCGTACCCATCTTTAAAAAAGGTGATGCCAGTAATCCAAACAGTTACAGGAATATCTGTCATAGTAACATAAGTAGTAAAATATTTCAAATGATAATGAATGCAAGAATGGACTGAGGAGAACATTACAGGTGATCACCAAACTGGTTTCAAAAAAGGTTATTCGACTGTTGACCACATCCTTACGTTGATGGTTCTGCATAAGGATTTACAAGCAGGGCCAAAATGCGTTGTTCTGTATCATGAAAAAGTTGTATATCCTGAATAGTATGTTTTTTTTTTAATGTATTTCTCAAGTTGTTTGATTGTCAAACTCGGCCAATATTACAATATGGGTCTGAATTATGGGAATTAGACAACACTGCCATATACTGTGAATCTGTGCACATTTTCACTTTCAAGGTTTTGGAGTGAATGCCCAATGATCTTATTTATGGTGAGACAAACGGATATGTATATAAACTCAGAGCTTAAATGCATCCGCAAACATGTGTTGGTAAAAAAGAAGCAC
Source organism: Conus betulinus (assembly GCA_016801955.1). NCBI lineage: Eukaryota > Metazoa > Mollusca > Gastropoda > Neogastropoda > Conidae > Conus > Conus betulinus. Next base: position 87,458 of record JADBJO010005490.1, read on the forward strand.
AAAAAGTATTAGCAGTACCTTTGTTTGACAACGACACGTTTAGAACTGTTAATAATACATTTTTTTTCTAAATAAAAAGGGGCTCACAAAACTATATTCCTGGTAAGAGGTGTGGTTGATGAAAAGGGATGCTTTTTAGGTTATAAAGCTTTCTGTGAAAGGTACACTATTAATGTAAACTATTTACAGTACATGAGTTGTGTTCAATCAATCAAAAGTTTTCTTGCTACAAAGAATATCAAAAGAAACGATAGCAAATGCCATGAAAGACAAACAAACAACAAATAACAGCAAATGTTAAGTTCAAAATCTTTCTATGATGTTTTACTATAACCAAGTATTATACATGATACGAATGGTTTCACAAAGTGGGAGCAAATACTAAATGTTAACTGGGATAGAACACGTAAACAAGTCACAAAATAAAGGAAATCAGATTAAGATGGTTCCAAATTAAGTTGTGTTATAACCCTTTAGTCCACAACAATATTTTGAAGAAAATGAGAATTACAAACAGTGACAATACATGTATTTTTTTTTTGGAAACGAAAAAGATTCAACCAGACATCATTTACGGGTCTGTGATTTTTCACAATGTTTTTGGAAGGACTTGGAGAAGATTTTAAGAGGAGTGTGAACACTGTTTGAGTTAAAATTTAATGTAGAACTTGTTTTCTATGGAAACGATGATCAAACAAAAACGGATGCCACTTTTGATCAAATCAGTTTACTAGTAAAATAGTTAACAAATGCAGGATAAATAAGATCAAGCCCAATGTAACACACTTTCAGAGAGATTTAAAAAACAATTATGTGGTTGACATATACATCATCTATTCAAAGGAAATGAACCTTGCAGATTTTTTTAAAAAGTGGTACCTTTACCAGTCTTGTTAATGATGCATAGTAATTAATAACTATGTAAAGATGTATGCTTGTTTACAAACATGTCTTTTCAAGTGTACATTTTTGCCCATTGTATGCTCCCCCCCACCCCTCCTTTTTTTTTAATTAATGTGTTATAGTGCTTTGACTCTTGAAAAATTGTTTTGTCAAGTTCTCTTGTACAGAACACAATAGCCACTCTTTATGAATGTAACTATGGCAACACCTGTTTAGTTCAAAACTTTTCAGATTCATGCTGTATTGTTCATGGCTCAGTCTCACTGTACATCAATGTAATGTGTTTTTTTTTTTTGCTTTTTTTGTAAATATGTTTGTAAATGAATGTGTGTACATGTGTAGGTGTATATGTTCATATGTATATAACTATCGAAAAAAAATTAAAAGTTCTTTGCTGTGGATTACCAATTCATTAAAAGCTTGAGGTGTCACATCAGATTGGAAGTTCAGAATTGCTGACTCTTATTGCTAACCTATGACAACTGTAAATGGCAAACTGAATGGATGATGACCATTTACTTGGTTTCATTTCACAAGAAACAGAAAAAGTCAAAGTCTGTCACACTTTGAAAAAAAAAAAAAAGAAAAAAAAAACCAAAAGACTGAAAGTAAACAGAAAATACCTCTCAGGGAAAAATTCCAAAAACACTTTAATCAAATGTATTTTCTGAATTGTAGACGATCAAGTGCATGGGTTAATCATTGTTGAAGAAAGTATATCAAGAACGAATGCCTTTACAAATCCAAGTAATTAAAGCAAAATGACCTGACTGCAGTGCAGTGCTTCTTGCCTGTGTAATGGTCATTTAATCAGCTAAGTACCGCCTTGGCTTAAGGCTATGTCAGGCCAATTGAACATAGGCTAGAACACCAAGGCTACATCAAAATGTTATGCTCTGCATAGTTATGCGGGAATCGTCTTCAGTTGTGACAAGCTTCTAGCATAACATTCTCAGTCTCCAAAATCCCCTGAAGTCATAGTGTGGTGCTGCCTATGTGGCGGGGTAGTCAAACATGGTCACACACATAATGTTCTCATCCCCAGCTGATGCATTTGTACCATAGTGTTCAAGTACTTCGGCTGTTCAGATGATCCCTGGAGTCTTTTAGCCAAGGTACAACAACAATTAGCAAAGTAGTAGCCTGGGATTTCCTTCTCTCATGCACATTTCTTTCTGGGGTTTCTCTTTTTTTTTGTTTTGTTTTTTATCCTCCAAAACACATTCTTCAAGAATTATTTTGAAACATCAAATGCAGTGCTGTACCAGGGGAGACAATTTAATTGTAGATTTAATTTATATTGCAAAGTGTGACATTGTGAGGTAGCTATATTTAGTTCCTCAGTTTTCAGTGTGGAATCCATGGATTGATTAGAAAATAATGTATATTGTAAAATTCTATAAAATATATAGAGAATGTGATGCATGTTGGCTTTTTCTGTCAAGGAATGGTGGTGGTGGGTTGTTTTGTTTCATGTTTTTTGTCTTTTCATTTCTTAAGGATTATGTTATAATTCATTGCTATGGATAATACATGTTCAGTGATGTTTCTCACATATAATGTGTATATTAAAATTTGTTCTCTTTAAAAATAAAAAAGAAGAAAAAAAAAATCATCTGCAGGAAAAGGGTGGGAAACATGGTATGGGAGCACAGTTGCTTCAAAAGAGTATTATCTTAGGAAAACCCCCTAATTTCCTCTGAAAATAGCTAATTATCATGGAAAAAAAGTCTTCCTATTTCAAAAAGCCATGTTATCAGAAAACAGTTATTTTCAAAGGATGCTTATCTGTTTTCATGGGATAATTAGCAACTGAAGAGTTAAATCTCCCCTGGTAACAGTTAAAACAGGAAAATAACTGCTTTTGTCAGGGTGAACAGCTTTTTTAAATGGGAAAATAACTTTTCTCACCACACTTAGCTGTTAACAAAGGAAAACAACTTTCTGAGCATAATCGTTTGTTTTCATTGCAAAGAGTAGGAAAATTGCTTTTGTTCTAGAATAACTTGCTGTTTTCACATAAAGACAATTTTTCATTGGATTATTACATTTTGAAGCTAGTATGATTTTATAAACATCTGTTTATCTGTGTACTCCAGCGACTACTTTTAATTTTTTTCTTCGATGGCATTTTCAGGTACTCAGTGCCTTTGCAGCCTTTATCTTGGATAATGTGTACAAGATTTAGAGCTGTCTAAACCTCATCATCACACACAACGATGACCCATAAACCAATCAACCACATACATCAGCTTTGTTCCTCTGTGTCTACTATAGCCAGTGTGCTTCAATAAAAACTACATTGCTCATACATTTGAAGTTCTCTTCTGTACATGACTGTATTGTCATCATTATAACTCCTCTCTTTCTCTTTCCTTTTTTGTTGCCTGTCACTACTCTCTCTCTGTCTCTCTCTCTTTCTCACCCACATTTTAACACCCCCAAATATTCCACAGTTTATTGATCAAAAACAGCTTCACCACAGGGCCAAACACCTGTCCATTTTGATGCACACATTCTGCAAGAACTGAAAGTTTGAAAACTGCAGTTCTCCGCAGCTCAACAAACTGAAACATACACATGGCATGATTTTCCAACACAAACCCAAACCTAGCCACCACCGAATGTGGTCAAGTCCTGTCAGGCAAAACTGATACCTTACAGCTGAGTGGTAACTGTCCCATCTTTCCTGACTTGCACACACACAAACACATACACACACTCCTCTTCCCTCATCAATTTTTCCTCTATGCCATGATGCAATATTCAGATGAAGTGCTGGCAGATCTTTATACAGGTATTGTCAATGGCAGGATGCCCATGACTCTTCAAGACAAGATCTGTACAGAGTGGGATCCTTGAATCATGTCCTAAGTAATGTGAATTAACGCTACTTACATCGTCATCAGCTAAACTTGGAATGTATCATAATTTTCAGACAATATGATGCTTCATATGATTAGGAACTCCTTGATTTTGAGATATCATTCATCTATGTCACCCACAAAAGAGATGCTTTACATCAAAGGATACATGAAATATATTGCACACGAAAAGAAACCTAATTCTGCTGATGCTCAAACCATACTGACTTTTCCTTTACAGGCTGATTACAGGTATTAACTTTCTAACTGAATATTAGGTTTTCAATTGATGGTTTGATTCTGTCCAATCATCTGGCTAGAATTCCCTATTGTATGAGCAGCATGTGTCCTCTGGCAGAGCAATTAACTATGTTTTTGTGATTGCTGATTATCCCTGGTGTCAGGAGATGTATGTGAGAGCAATGGATTGCCTGAGAGTGTAAACTGAAAAAAATATGCCATTTAGAGCATGCTATTTACACATGTATACATGCAACCACATCTGAACATGTAAAGCTGAAACATAATGTGTTGTATGCTTGACGTATGTAATGCACAACTGATGTTTCAATAGTTTGGCTGCAGAATCAATTCAGATGTGGCACTTAAGAAAATATGGTGCTATGGATTTTAAACATTTTCTTCCTCTACCACAGGATTTCAACTCAATTTTCATCCGCAAACGACTTGAGGTTGGTCCATTCTATATAAGGTGACACTACAAAGTAACACAATGAACTAGTTCTGAACAAGACAAAGACGCACATCTTTAAGTCACAGATGCTCAATACTTTATATGCTTGCGCGCTGTTTTTAAAAATAAATATTTCACAAGACTTTTGACAAAAAATGGCAATAATGGACAGCATTAACCATGTGAAACTTGCATACCACAATTTCTTTTATCAATGCTTTGTACAAAAGCATCTCTCTTCTGTCTCTGACATTAAATGCCGAGTTTTGATGGAATCAGTACCTGCTGAGTCGCTATGACTGATGCAGCAGTCTTCCTTGCTTTTGAGACCTATAAGAACAAATGTTTACCAAAAGTTACTAACGGCTTAAAACATGCATGGGTATACACACATGCATCCAAAACATTCAGCTTTTCAGGAGATTTGCGATTTATACATGTTCGTTTCTCAACAGAACAATAAATGAAAACAAGAATCTAGTCAAAATTCAATGAAATAATTTCAAAGTTTATGTGATATTTGTGGGTGCAGAGAAAGTGTTCTCACTGGCTCAACTTGGTCCCACAGTATAATGTTTGGAGTGCTGCTTTCACCAGATTCCAGTATCAATTTTGAACACAGGCATAACATGATGAAAATTAACAAATGCCACGACATAAAAAAATATTCCAGGCCAGTTCTCAGCTTGGTCCCTTCCAGTTTTTGTTAGGTTTTAGCATTTTTGCACACCAAGCAATTATACATTAAAAATCTTTTTCCTTTTTTCATACATCCACTGAGCTAGAAATTCTCACATTTCCAGTATCTTTACCTAAACACCTCAAATGAAAAAATGGTCCTGAAACAGAGATACACTTAACTATAGCATGTAACCAGCAATCGAAGGAAAAAAAAAACAAAAACAGAACGTTGGACATTAGATGAAAAATCAGGTATCAGTCAAAGAAAAAAAAAATCAGAAAGTTGGACATGGGATGAAAAATCAAAACATTGAGAAAAACAAGTATGCAGTATCAGCTTAAGAACTAACATGACCTCCCAATGATACTATCATATCCATGTCATCTTGCTATGCCCTAAAATAAAACCACACCCTCTCATTTTCACGCCATGTGCAGCATCAGTTAAGAGATCAAACAATCAATGATGTCAAATCCCATTGTAATCACCTCTGCAGTCACCATCTACACTTTCAGGCCACGACTAGTGATGAACACTGATGTTTCCAGTTCATGCCAACGGCTGTAAAGCTTGGTCAGTGTGACCACAGATGGCCACACCTCACATTGCTTGCTTCTCTTGGAGGAGTGGACAATTTGAAGAAGTTGCTCTGCTGTTTGGTCCTCTTGGCTGCTTGCAACAGGCTGGTAAGACTGCCCGTAGTGTGAGCCAGCTGAAGCCAATGTTGAACCTTACCAGGATCATTGGCTACTCTCAGAACATGGCAGTACTTTTCTATCCGAGTCCTTCATGACTGACCAGAGATCTTGTTCTCCATGTAATTAGTAATGGTGTCTGGTTGGTCTTCCATGATGCCTCTGCCTGCTTACCGGCCATCTTGTTCTGTCAGGTCACACAATGGGTGGGGATCCACTGAAGGTCAACATACTGATTTTTTCTGACTTGCTAGAGCACCTTGTTCAGCTGCCACAGCTTGTCAGTCTCCAAAATAAAATCAGAGGAAGACTAACCGGTGGCACAGCCCGTGTTTAGCTGGTTATTTTGAAGGATCTGGCATCGCTCACGTATGCCTGATTACTTTGAAGGATCTAGATCAACTCACCACAGAAGAAAGGATGCACAAACTAATGTAAAACTGAGGCAAGAATCACATAATCACTGATCTCAAAGGGTACATATACACAGCTATCACTTTCCATGCAACAAATAAATGTCATGTTCAGATATAGGGCAGTGACATGTCTGACATAAATCAAAAGCATCACCCAGCATATTTCCTTCTGAATCTCCTACATTAACAATCTCAACCATTTTTTTTTTCTGTGAAATTTCAATACAACTCCACCACCCCCCCCCCCCCCCTCCCCAAATAAAAAAAAAAAAAAGAAAAGAAATGAAGCAAAACCAAAAGGCCACAAAATAGTGAGACATAAATGTAAAAGAAAAAAAAAAGGAATAAACTTAACCCAGAGAAAACATTCTGATTTAATGTTTATGACAGCACTGTATCCTACCTTCAATGTACTATTCTATAAATAAATCAAAAACAGCCAAAGACGAAAAAAAAAACACAAACAAACAAAAGGATAAGTGATGGAACAAACAATATAGGCAGACAGATAGGAAAGTAGATAGACAGATAAGGACACTCTTAGATAGATGGATAGATAGATAAAGAAAATGGACAGACAGACAGACAAGGAAAACTCTCTTGTTTCTTCTTTTTCTACGCATCCATCTAACGGTCCCTTTTCTGCCTTACAGCTGAATCAATACAAATGGATGGCTTTTCTTTTTGTTCCATGAACTGTTTCTGTGGATTGAAAGAACATGTCTACTATGATTGAAATCCAAATCCTTTTTAAAAACAAATGCAAACAGAACCAAATGGAAAACAGGTAATGACTTGAATTTAAGAGATTTTTTTTTTTCTGGTCAGTCAAGACAGATGATGGCTTCAAATCGCCGCATGTCTTCATAAGTTGAATGCCACGTTGAATGCTGCAGGCAAAACAAGTCAGGTCACTAAGCTCAATGTCTGCTGAGAAATTTTTTTCATGGTGTAGCGTTACTTAATCCCACTCAACCAGCTACATCTCTCTGTATCTGACCCTTGTTTCAAACTGTGTAGAACTTCAGCTCACAAGTGGATAACTGTAGTGAACAACATGAAATAAGATGTGGTCATTTCCTTTCATACACCAGGAAAAACTGACGAAGCGAACTAACATTTCATGGCCATCAGAACATATGCAACAGACTCATCATATGTACAAATAATTGCACAACATCATAGCAGCATTTGATGTGATGCATGGTGACAGAAAAGGTGAAGAGCAGGACAGAAGTATGGGTCAAACAGATGGTTTGATCTAAAACATGATTTATAATTTTGTTTCATTAACCACCATGAGCGCTGAAGAGAGATTAGCTTTCTATAGTTTCTTCAGCCAATGACTCTCAAACAAAATCAATCAGATGGTAATATGTCCTATTGGTATAACAATGCCTGAAGTTTCTGCAATGTCAAGTTTACTGTACAATGCTTACAAAATGTCTTATATCAATTTTTAGTACCAAATCTTTCCTGTTTTTTTTTTTTTTTTGGATGCGGTCACTTTGTCTTTGTAAGAAATTTAGGCTTCCATTCCACAACATTGGATCCCAGGTCACAACAAAGTAGTTCCACAGTCAAACGATTCAATTTCCTAAACAACATCAGCACAGTATTTCCAAGTCATCATTTCGTTTGGAGAATTACAGACATACATAAAGAAAAAAAATGGCTTTTGTTATTTGTATGATCAAAGCAACTGATTATCATTTCTACCATGACTTGGCTGCCTATTATGTGCCCTGCAATGACACCCCTATGTAAGACTGACATCGAATTGATCTGACATAAAATGACTGTGCCTCAAGTACTATGTTGCCTTCCATACCACAAACTAATGTTAGACAGTCAACAAAATTTTAAACATCTTCAACAGCATTACAATCATAGTTAATGGAAGACTTTTAAAGGACAAAAACAAATGGGGAAAAAATCAATCAGCAGGTATGTATTCTGTACAGAAATTATAACTTCATGTAAACAAATCCATTGGCATTGTTCTGACTGAAAATTAATTCCATGTCATTATTCTACAGCACGAGAAAAAAAAAAAAAAAAAAAAACCCCCAAAAAAAAAAAAAAACCTACATTAATTTAATTACAAATGATTTGAAGAAAAAAAAAAAAAAGCACACACACACACATGCCTACTTTTGCATGTGCACAAGAACCACTCACATGCATACCTTTTTTTTTTTTTTTAAAAAAAATATCATTTAGATGCTTTTATATCAGGAGCTAAAACAAAAACACCCACCCATGTAATATGAAACCAAAAAAAAAAAAAAATTTGAGACTTTTCTGTCTCACCAGAAGCATTTAACTTAATCCCTCCTTCAGCTTTTCCACATTACTCTCTCAAAAAAGTTCAAATGTCTGGACAATTCTACAAAATTTCCATCAAAATGTACTAGTTCCATACCCCAATTTCTGTGACAATCCTTCTCTTTTATGCAGCTGCATTTAAATGTGACATTTAAATGTGACATGTCACATTTGCTTTGTTGCTACAGCATACACATGGAATGACTTTAGACTAACGGAGTTCATCAGGAGACAAACATTTCAATTTAATTTATGTCAAACCGCGAAAACCAATTTATCCTAAGATTGCTACTGGTTTACTTTTCAACAAAAATGAGTCTATTTTCAATGCACAAACAATGTATGCAAATCTTCAACCTTTTTTTTTATGAGCAGAGAAGATAGTTGAGGGGGGGGGGGGGGGGGGGGTCCATCTTTCAAATTGGGAGGGGGGGGGGGAACCAGGGGTTTGTTTTCATTTGCCATTATGCAGCAAAGGTACCATCGAGTGTTATCAGGTCTTGTAGCAGCTACAGTAAAAATAGGCTCTTCCAACACAAATTGATTTCAAACCTGATTCATCAGTATTCTTTGGCACAAATATATGCCTTCCTAATAGCTTTCTTTTTCTTTTTTTCGTTATATTTCAGGGTCTGTAGTCGCTGCTCTTTTCTTACACATCAGCATGTTTTTAAAGAGCCAGACATGATCTTTAGTGCAACAGTTAACATGAGTTGTCTCTCCTTGGTCAGGGAATACCGAAGTGCCATCATGATTAAATTCCACAAATGCAACTACCGTTAAAGAATTTATCTCTAGATTTTTTTTTTCAACTTTTATATTTCATCATCCACATTATCTTTCGCCAAAGGTGTACAAAATATGGCAAAATTGTATGGGTAAATAGGTATGCACAGGCCATTCTTCATATATGACACTGAAAAAGTATTCGGTAGATTTCCCTTTGATCATTAAAGCATGCATCACCAAAGAGTAGATCCTAATTCAGTACCTAGTTTATATCTGCAGTGCAAACCAATAAGAAAATAATTTACATGTACATAAATCTGACAGCAAGATACCTGATGTCCATATACACATGGATATCTCAGAATGTGAGTCCATCTCAAAAGATCTCTCGCATTCAGCCAGCCAGAGACCAACAGGGAAGCAGCAGAGATTAAATGTATATTTGTTCGCTGGCCAGATTGTCGCTGAAGGGGCGCACCAGAGCGCTGGTAACAAAGTTGAAGATGAGGCCAAAGGTGATGGAAATGGGCAGAGCTGGCAGGGCCTTCTTGAAGATGGCCAGCAGGAGGAGAGTAAAACACAGACCCTGCAAGGAAAGAGAGAGCTAATTAGATCGCCCATCAAAAGGTCCATGTACAGCCTGAACCGACACATTGTTTCTTTATCACATGCAAACAAAATCCACTCAACTTAAAGCTCCTTGTACAAATTACAAGTCTGGTTATTCTACTGTACAAACATGTCAAATCAGAGAAAAATTCAAAACAGAAACTGGTAAAAACATAATCCCTTTTGTACAGCTGAGTTTGCTATGGGTTCAACTGGGAAGAAGACTGGAACCACAAAGTCGAGTTTCATGCACTTAATGGATGTGTCTTTGAAAATGTTGCTGAAATTTCCTGACCAACTCTGCAGGAGTCTGTATCTCTCTGGCCTGACTGATCCCAGGATATATTGTGAAAGCAAGCATGGAGTAAAGCCCTGTCATGCAATCTCACTCTGGAATGGACCTCCAAAGCATCACCTTCCTCATCCTCATCAATCAACATAAAAAGGAAAGTTTTCAAATTCTGTAGCCCTTCATGCCTCCTCTTGTGGTCATATCACTCTCAAATTCTGTTGCCCTTCATTCCCAGCTTTTGTGGTGACCTCAGTTTCGATTTCCTCTTCACATCTGTGCCCTTGCTTAGTTCATGCCGAGGTCACAAGTACTGGCAAGTTCATGGGGACAGGGTTCCCACAGATGTGACCAAACAAAATTCCATACTTTTTCCATACTTTTTTTCCACGGCTTTCATAATTTTTCCAGACCCCAAAATATGTGTGTGCGTGCACCTCTGTATGTGATTACCATGCTAAGCACATGAAAAAAGACTGATTTAATGATAGCAGGGCATTCAATACTTACTCAAAAATTTAGTGTGTGCGCACGCGCACACATGCTTGAAAAAGTCAGAGACACAGAGAGAGACAGAGAAAACAGAGAGACAGTGTGTGTATCTATGTATGCGAGAGAGAGAGAGACAGTGTGTGTGAGTGTGTGTACGTGTGTGTAGGTGTGTAAGAGACAGTGTGTGTGTGTGTGTGTGTGTGTGTTTGTGCGAGTGTGTAAGTGTGTGTGAGAGATATGGTCAGGTCAGGTCAGGTCAGGTCAGGTAATTAGGACACTAGGCCTCGCGGCCTCTCAACTGTCCTTTCATTTTAATTTGGATGTTCAACATGGCTGAGTACTTTCAAGCCAATGTGCTCTCTCTATTCAATTTCGTATTTAAATTTTGAAATTTTTGGATAAGAGAGAGAGAGAGAGAGAGTGTGTTAGAGACAGTGTGTGTGTGTATGTGTATGTATGTGTCTAAAAATAGGCCAGTGTATCGCTCTTGGGCCCCCTTTGATTTTCTCTACCCCCCACCCCCACCCCATTCAATGCATGATCGCATCCCATACTAAAGTAAAAAAAAAAATCTCCTTTCACAATCCTTGGGCAAAAATAATCAGTCACGGTCACAGTTGGAGTCCGAGTCGTTTGGTCTGAAAGCTGCATCATTTCTTGATGTTTCTTGCCTGCTGCGTGGCTTTTCAGAGCAGCTTCACCCATGTTCCCGATGTCAAAGTCTTTCTTGCACAACAGACACCGTGCTTTTGTCTTGCATCCATCAGAAGCAGGAGCAATCCATTTGCGATAATTTGTATTGTCTAGCCAGGCTAGGCTAAACACACATTTTCCCATGTTTTCTTTAATACTTTGATGCTATTTTCCCTCGCAATGCTGTTGACTCGAAAGGAAGTTAAACAATGGTACCAACTGCGCATGCGCAACGCTTTCACAGTAAAGGGGAGCTACTCTGCAGAAAAAAAAATGTAGTCTGCTAAACCTACCTCCGGCCAGAGGAAATCTGAAAACTGCGATCACTGTGCGTGAATTAATTTCTGTTTTTATTCCTATTTCAATGTTTTGTAAAGAAACTTAAAGTGAAATTCGACATCATGAAAAAGTTTGAACAGCTTTTACAAAATTCCAGGACTTTTCCAGACCCATGGCCACAAATTACAAAATTCCAAGACTTTTCCAGCCTGGAAATGATTTTTTCATTTTTCCATACTTTTTCCAGACTTCCAGGACTCTGTATGAACCCTGTGGGGACCGTCACTGAATGAATACGGTGGCACTGTAAGGAAGGGCACACTTGTTCGCGCAGGTTTCATAATTAACTATTTACTGTGATCAGTAGGGGACATAGTAGGTGGTATCCTACAAATGCTGGATCAGAACAGGCATCACTGAATGCCACCTAAGTGCCTCAGCAACAATGCAGTGTCTCTGGTGGTTTGCCTCTTCACAACTTGACACTGATTCTCACTATATACTGCTGGTACCGTGGTGGTTCCATCAGGACAAGGCAGGGCTCAGCTGCAGACCAAGGCCAGAATGAGACATGTGGGTGTAATGGCACGGGACTGACACAGAAGATGACAGAAAAAGGACAAAAAAAAACTTTCCCTGTTGTGTACATGCCTTTTCCCCTCACACACATGTACATCTACAGCCTTAAACACTGCCTGTAAATTAAAGTACATTTCAGCCTGAAAAAAAAAAAACATTTACCATGAATTTGAAAAACAGCATATGCCTAATAATTCTTGTTATGTCATCTTTGGACTTGAAGGCCTAATTGTAATGTGCTCTCTGTGCAAAAGGTGACTGTTAGAAATTATCATCATCTACTGCTGTGATTGTTGAAGATTTTTTAGAATTCTTATTTGGATGGCATAATTACTCTAAACAGTTTGGACAACACCATGGTGTGTAACAGTAAAAACGTAACATTCACATTTGTCACCACCGCATGAGCACTGTCATTCCCACATGCCATTACACATTCACATAGTAAGTGCCTGAGAATCCACACACTCAAGCAAACAAATACCAAAGTTTGCTCTCACAAGTTTGTGTGCACATGCACCCAACAATGTGATCTTAATCGCTCTCCATATGTACACTTTAAAGTTCTTTTGTGGGTGACTTACAATCAAAATGGCCACAAAGCAGGCCAAGGTTGTGTTCCAGTCCCCATGGACGATGCTTTGCCAACCAAAACACTGTAGAAAATGAAATCACCCCAACCCAGTTTGACACCACCTGCAAACAAATACAACAACACACTGCAAATTCCAAGAATAAAATAAAATCATTCATGTCATTAGATAAACATGCACAAAACATTGAAGAATTAAATAAGTCTGCTTGATTTTTTTATAACCAGTTTTTGACTTTAATACAAGAATATAAGCCATAAACTAGTAGGGTTTTTCCTTTATTTTAAACGAAATCATACAAGGTAATGACATAAGGCTTGCACTCCTATAGCAAAAAAACCCTCCTTTCCATGTGCGAGTCATGGACTCTCTCAAAGCTGATCTGCAGAGTCAAAATTTGTAATTCAATCCTTCAAGTTAAGGTGCTACTGGAAATTTATGGCCATCTCTTTCACAGACCACATCACAAACAAATATGTTTAAAAACAGCAGTCATGGGACCACAAGACAATGTCCATTGTCAAATACAGAAAGATGAAGTGGTACAACCATGTGACAGGATACACCCAAACTTGCCAAAACCATCACGCAAGCACTGTACCAGGAAGGAGGAGACATGGTAGACTAAAAAACAAGATGGGAGGATAACATCAAGGATTGGACAGAACTAGCTACCCTCAGCACACTGAGATGGCTGAGGATCAGATCTGATGAAAGGAGCTTGTCTGGAAGTCATTTGAGGTTCCCTTACAACCTGCAAATGGCTGTGAGACTAGGTAAAAGTACACACACACACACACACACACACACACACACACATATGTACACACACACATAACATACATAATCATCAAAGTTATGCAGCAAACAGATCCCTCACCCACTCTTACTCCTCCCAATTCCTGAACACACACAGATCCGTGCATGTAAGTAGATGCGTGCTCACACACACACACACATACTTTCATACCCCCCCCCCCACCAGCTTCCATTATATTTCATAAAACATCCACACAACCTTCCAGCCCACTTCTACCAACCCCTCCCCAGTATCTTCCAATACACATCCTGTCTCCACACACACACACACACACAGATGCATACACACACGTGTCTCCCCACCAGCCTTGCTCCAATCCCCTTTCTGTCTTCATTTACCACATCTCCCCTGTATTCTCACACAAAGATGCATGCCCAGTCATGCACACATGCACATACACATCCTCCCCTTTCCTTACACACACACACACACACACACACACACACACACTAGGTATTCCAATGCAGGCCCCTTGCCTGGCGAACGGCGCTGCCACAGCTTTATTTTTCCATCCCCTGTGAGACACTTAGTAAAAGGTCCGAACAAAACAAGGCTTACACATTTCTGACCCAACATTTTTGTTGTTGTAGTCCAAGAGGAGGCATGTATCAAACTTGTGTACTAGTTAACTAGGGAAAATTAACTTCCCAGAAAGTGATGACGTCATTTTTGCACAATTGTGTGTGCGTTGTCATTGTTTGAATATCGCCTGACCACTTGTGTACAAGCTTTCATGCTGTATCTACATTATCTGCAGGAAAATAAACCTAGTCGAGTTTGGTATTACAAGAATTGTCGGGAATTTGCCTATTCTGTCATCTCAAGAGCACAGATATATTACATTTTTCATGACAACCACTAATTATCAAACTAACAGCCCCACTTGTAATGGCCGCTCAGCAATGCCGAACACATTGTTGCCAGACCAGCTTTACACAGATGACATTCAGTTCGCCGAGTACAGCACGGTTAGCTGGCTGGTGGGGAGCAGCCTGCAGAAAACATCCCTTTCCCTGAACCACATAAAAACGGTCGATTTAGATAGACAATAAAAATAAAACCAATCAATTTAGCAGTACTTTTTCTTTCGTTTTGGATAGGTTTTATCATTTAACAGAACATAATAAGTTAATTATCAACCTTGTAAAGAAGTACTTGTCCGCGGTCGGGAGGCATGCCGTCGCGACTTTCAGAACACAAGTTCTTACACCCACCTTCTTCCCTCGACGAGGGGAGCGCGGCGTGCGCAAATAGCTCAATGAAACTGATACAGAGTTGTAGAGGAGACTTCAAGCTTCATTTTCGTATGCAGTAAGGGTATAGAAAAAATTTAGTTAAGTTCCTTAAAATTATGTTTTAAAAAACTTCAAATTATGATAAAATCCGTAATTATGAACCGAATCTGTCAAAAATATATCAAAATAAAGCTCATATTACGCACTTTCCAATAATTGGGGTCAAACAAATACGAAACTGTGCGCCGCGCTCCCCGAGCGGCTTTCCGGATGGTACTATTCGAAGACTGTAAGCATGTCAACAATGGCGGACGAGTCAGACATATCTGTGTCATCGCTTACAAATCCAACACTATTTTCACCGAATTTTCAACAATCGGCGCTAGAAACAAACACGGAAAGGTAAGTCGATATATTTACTAAATTCTATAAGTTATATTTTGTGTACTTAGAGCGCGATTGTATTAAAAAAATCTTTTTTAAAAACATGTGACCTGAGAGAGCCTTATGTTTGAATCGACACTTCAACTTCACGATCGACTGTATTTATCTTCAGCTTTGTGGAAGGATTTTTAACATTGTAATCAAGTAATTGAAACATCAATTTGAAAAACCTGTGTCATGAAAATATGATTTACATTGTAGTTCTTCAGTATTTCTTATGAAAAGGTCACGTGACTTGGACCAAGTTAGGGTCCTGAACAGAACGTGTCGTCTGCTATGGCCGCGATGATCGCAGCCGCGACGGAGTCACTGATGCATTGCTTTTACAAACTGTAGATTCTCTTGCGTGCGTGCATGCATGTACACACACACACACACACACACACACACACACACACAAAGAGGTTCATCTCACACTATAAACATCACAAGAACACAAAGACCTGCAAAAAAAAAAAAAAAAAAAAAAGTTTGCTGCTGATTTCAGTTGTTTATTGAAATAAATTTGCAGTTATTTATTTAAATGTAGTAAGAATTGCCCAAGCACATGGTAATCTGACCCACAAAAATAAAAACTTTCATCTTATCTTTTTTTTTTTTTTTTTTTTTTTTTTCTTCGTAATATGTGGTATGTGTGCATGTGGTCTACAGTCTTCAGTGTTATAAATGAAGAACTTTCTGGGCTGCTAATGTAATTTTGCTCTTCTCATTCTTATGTTCCTGACATATTTTCTGCTGTAGTTTATATTTTAATTTAGTAATCTTACCCACTAAAATTGCAACATAATTCATTAATTGTACTTGCCTCCTTCTTGTTAGTAAACACAATGGTTACATGTGTGTGTGTATGTGTGTGTGTGTGTGTGTGTGTGTGTGTGTGTGTGTGTGTGTGTGTGTGCTGTGCACATGCATGCATGTGTGTGCTGTATGTGGTGTGCGTGTGCATACTGTGTGTGTGTACTGTATGTGGTGTGTGCATGTGCACTCTGTGTGTGTGTGTGTGTGTGTGTGTGTGTGTGTGTGTGTGTGTGTGTGTGTGCTGTGTGTGTGTGTGTGTGTGTGTGTGTGTGTTTTGCAGAGGACGACCAGTACAAAGAACTGAAGCGCTGCTTCTTGGTGTTTGGTAAGGAAGAAGAAGACCCCCCCCCCCCGACATATCCAGCTGCACAAATAGACTGTTACTGCAGCTTGACAGATTTCGAATTGAAAATGGGAAGTCTGTGACTTTTGACACTGTGGCAGAATGGTTTCTTCGGCTTTTTCCCCCCGACACGCTTCCTGATTAACAGGTTGAAAGGGGTGATCCAGCGCTGTACACTCAAGGCCGAGAAGCTGCCAGCTAAAGAACTTTCAGCAATGCTAAATGAAGATGTTGATTTGGATAACATTGATGATGTTCTGTCTTCAGCTGGCATCAGTTGGAAAACTCTGAAAAAGCCTGAGCTTTTGAAGATTCCACGTGACACCAAAGTGACAAATGCTGTTGTTGTCACTTTAGAAACTTTGAGGAACAAAGAGGGGTGGAGTTCAAGCTTTTTGTTTTGTTGTTGACTGGCTGTAAAGACTGAACAAGACAGCAATGGCACATATTGACAGAAAGACAGTCACAAAAATTATATCTGAATACAAAACTATCTGTCGGAAAAAAAAAAAAAAAAAAAAAAAAAAAGACCCAGAGAAGTTCATAGAAACCATATGTTATTATATACTTTTAAAGACTGTGCACCATATCATTGTGACTGAAAACTGTTAAAATATATTTTTGATGGCCAAAAAGCTGTTAAATGTATACTTTCTCTTCTTTACAAGACCATATTTTACTGTTGCATAATTAAAATTATGTATGAAAGATCTTGCAAAATGTGTTATATATGTGTTTTATAAGCTTTTTAAAATCATTTTGGTAAAAAAACAACATTGTACAACATACAGATACAAATTACTGAACATGTAAAGACAAGTGTAATTTACGTAAAAAGTGACCCTTTTGCGCAAATTGCGTGTTTAACCAACTTCAGCATTACACTGTTGACTATTTATTCAGAGAAGACAGAAGGAAAAAATTGGGCATTATCTATAAGTGCATGAGAGTAGCCAGGAACAATCTGGGCTCATTTGAGAACATAGAAATGGATTTATGGTACCTCAAAGTTGGGGTCTGAAGCAAATTGCACTTTCGCAAAATTTTCTAAGTCCAGAATTTCTTTAAAAAATCATAACTTCGTCAAATATTATCAGAAGAACATAAATTTTGTGTTCAGAAAATTGATATTCATTACAGACAACATACTAAGTATCAACAGACGACATACTAAGTATCAAACTGATAAATCTCCAGTTATAATGTGGATGACAACCTTTAAAAAATTCTCTTTCTCTGATATAAAAAGCACAACTGCAGGTATCTTCATAGCAAAGTTAAACTGAAGGATTTCTGGAGTTAGTTTATTGATGATCAGCCATTTTGAGAAGTTAGTGTTCCATGACTAGCTGACTTGATACATAAAACTTGCCTAGCTGCCAGTAAAACTTGTTTTAAATGAAGACATCTAAAAAAAAAGAAAGAAAGAAAGAAAGAAACAAACAAACAAAAACAGCAGTTGATGATGACGGGAACAGCCTATTCAAAGAACAAAAAATGCCCTTAACACAAAACTTATAAAAATTTGGTCAGTGGTCTTTCTAGGCATTTTGTGTGAACTGTCTCTGCAGCTTTACTATGTGTTTTGTCACGATAGGTCCCATACATTCTTTCCAATATATCTTTCAAAGGTGCATACAATATTCTTGAACAGCTGTGGGTGTACTGACTACACATTACAATTCTTATTTCCTGCATTCAGAATGATTGGTCATGAAGACAGTGTATGCATCTACACTGTATTGAAGATCAATTTCAATTCTACTGCAGCAATGCCAACACTAAGGCTTTCTAAAGGTAGTAATCATGTTAAAAAAATCAAGTCCTCACATGAAAAAGGCATGTACAAGTACTAAATATTAAGATTAGACTCCCACAGCCACCATGGAAAAGGAGAAAACCGAGATAGTTCAGCAATGTGATCTAAGAGCGATTACTCTTGCTGTCTGACTGGATCTTGGGGTGAAGTTTATGGGCACATACTGATGATATGGCAATGTTCTGAACTAAGTGGGGATAACATCACATTTTCTCTCTGTCTAAAGAGTTCATGTTTTTTTTAAAACAAAAATTACAAATAAAGATCAACTTGATATCTGCGAAACATACAAGTAAAGAGAGCACTAACAGACACATTCTCAGCTGGCTTGTTTCCGTTCTGTTTCTTCTCTTTTGTTGCTGCCGCTGTCATCACTATCAGCCATGTTGACGACCTGCCACATCATGGTGGCTGAAAAAACACATGACAGAGCATGTCCATTACACTGCTGTCAGCTATTTAAAGAGAGTCAATGGCAGCAAGACGGGTTTTCATTCTCAAAGAAAAGCCTCTGCAACAAAGAAATGAATAAAAGGATAAAACAAACTGATTGTGGAAAAAAAAATCCCTTAAAGACCCCCTTCTTCCCCCCCCCCCCCCCCCCCTGTATTCTGGACACGTTTGTTACTGTCGGTCTATCCTTTTCAGCCAATGTTCTCCATCTACTGCTAGGCCCTTTTCTGCACACTGAGGGATCAATTTGCTTCCAATTACCAGACTGGTTCTTTGACAAGATCTGTGGTTGAGCAATAAGAACACAGCATTTCGACTGGGGAGCCAAGTTTTTCCATGGCAACCGTTTACACTGTGAGCTTCAAAGTGAGCTGACTGCAGGTGGAAACTGAAACAAACTTGAAACAAAAATTACTCTACTGCTGAAAAAAAAAGAAACAAATAAGTTACATGACAAACATATTTCAACCTCGGTGGTCTTCAGGCAAGAGACAAACAACATTTAAGACAATGACAACAAAGAATGAACAATCACTTATTCAAGACAATGAAAAACAAAGAATGAACAATCACCTTTCTCCTCAAATTTGGTGCAAGATGGAGCAGTGGTTTATGACCGAAGAGACCAATATGTGGTAAGTTCACGCTGATGTGTTAAATCATCATCGTTCAGGTGAGCAAACCGTAACGGTCAGTCACAAACATTTCCAACACACTCAGACACATGAACATCAAAGTACATCTGTTACTATATTTTTGCTCTCTGGACAGTTTGGTTGTTAAAAAGTTCACACAAAGTCACAAAAGGCAATAAAAGCAAGAAAGCCTTTTATTTTCAAAGAAATTCTACAGCAAAAATGGAAAGGCAAATGCAGATATAACGAACAGCTTGTGGAAAAAATTAACAAAAAAATCCCTCTTAGAGCTCTTTTCTTTCCGTTCATTTCGGCAGGTTTAACATGTTAACTACCAAACAGCCCTTTTCTGCTGTTGTTCACCAACTATTGACATTACCTTTTCAGCACGCTGTAGGGTCAGTTTAAATCCAGTTCCTAGACTGGTTCTTTGAGAAGTGTTGAGCACTAAGAAACAACACTTCAGCTGGGACAGCCAGCTTTGTGGCAGACATCTGAATTACGTTTAAAGTGTGTTAAACAATTTTACATCCTATTTTCTGAAACTATATTATGCATAACTGTTTGAAGTAAAGAATGATAGTAACAGAACATTTAGAATGACCGTGAATATTTTACTATCACAAGCCCTGCTAAATCAACAGCAATAACTCCAACATTAGCACTGATTTGACAAAAGTGACCACAGTTGCTCCAAACTTAATGATGGCAATGGCAATGACTAAAGTGACCCATAATGTGGTGACTTCATGTGGATATGCTGAATCATTGCAGTACCTGTGAGCAACCACAACGGTCAGTTACAAACATCACTAGTACACACACACACACACACATATAAAAAATTTCCACTGCAATGTTTTTGCTGAATACAGTTTTGTAGTTAACAGCTTAACACGCAGTCACAAGCAGAGTAAAATACCACTGTTCAAAAACAGGTAAATGGACCACCATGAAGTTACATGACCAAGAAGGGATGTGCTTACAGGAGTAGATGAGGCCTGGGAAGATGGGTTCGTTGCGCTGAGAGGCAGTCTCCACCAGCATCCTCAGGGGTCCTTTGGGGCAAAGCACCGCCACCAGATCTGACAACCCAACCAGAACCACCTCACTTCATCACTATGCGGGATCCTGTTTACGCCATCTTCACAATACTTGGAAGTTGGCCTATGCTCATGTCCCACATATGATAGTGTTATTATGTGTTGTTGGAAATAACGTAACAGTTGCTTGATAAACACTTTCATGTTCAGTAACTATCACTTTCATGCAAGTTTGAATCTGATTTCAATCACAGCCAACGGCAGACCTGTTTACCCTTAATCAGCCTATGATGTACTTCTCAACAAAATTAGTGCATTTTCTGTAAAGAGTGAGTGTGCAAATCTCAAACTTTCATAAATGCAGGGGAAGGAGGAGGGGGTGTCATATGTTTACCTTCCAATCTGTGTAAAGCTGAGGGAAGGGAGGTGGGGGTGGGAAGGGAGAGGTGCTCCACAGAAGACTGTTATGGCGATACCTGATCATTGCTGAAGAACTAAAGTACTTTACTAAGGTACTTTACCTGATCATTACTAAAGTAACAATAGGTTCTTCCAACACCTGATCATTACTAAAGTAACAATAGGTTCTTCCAACACCAATTACCTTCTTACCTGATTCATCATCATACACTGGTGCAAATTCATGCTCTCTTACTGTTTTGGTTGGGCTTTTTTTTACAAAGATATATCAGACCCTATAGTCTGCATATCATTTCCTATCTACCAGCGACCAATGATGAGGTACATTTGCTGCAGCAACAAGGGGCCCTTCCAGTGGATGCACACCATGCCCACCACCCCACTGAATCCCTCTAATGGCATGCTGCTTGTAAATTCACTGGTAGTAAAAACACATAAACATGAAACCACAGTCACCATATACATGGATGTATACAAAAAATCAACAGGGGGTAACTAAGGCCATTGAAACAATGCCTTTCATTTTATGACTACTGATGGCGACAATAAATATAATCCTACAAAGTTCCATTTTGGTTTGTGACTGCATGGCTCAGCTCTGCTCTTGTCACTTTTAAGTGGGCAAGGTTTCAACCCATTCAATTCAGTTTTACTCTGTATAAAACACTGTAACAGCTATGTACATTGATCTTTTAAAACAGTTGTTCTTTAACTCACTCATTGAAACATATCACTCTATTCACTTTTTTCTCTGTCTAAAGAGTAGGCCTATGGTCGACATTTGTATAATTTTTGCTAAAATAATATATTGTCTGCTGTCCACTCCAAGCAAAAGAACTGAAAAATCAGCTCTGTGTGTGTATTTATCTTTCATCTGCAAACATCAAATAGAGATATTCAGGTCTGCACTGATTTTTTGTTTATACAAGGATGCCATACAAAGCATGTGAAGGTGATAAGAATGGCTATGAGAGAAGTTGTAGGTGGGTTATGATACAAGTGAAAAAGCTAAGAATAGGATTTTAAAAAGCAAAAAAAGTATAGCTCCTTAAAAAATAATGATAGATTGATTTTTCTTTTTTTAACAACACTGCCTGTTGACACGCCTGTTGACACATAGTCGCAGAAGCAGACACAGCCAAACGTGATTTCACGTGCAAGAGTTAGCAAGAATTGTCGCTCTTCCGTCAAAGCATCCAAACCAGCACACACAAGTTAACACCATTGTTACACTCCACAAGTGTAATTATTGCTCAAGAATTTTGTCTCAAGATCTTTTTCTCCACTTTTTTTTTTCTTTTTAAGTTTGTTGTATTCGTTTTATTTTTGCCAAATGTGTACAAAATATGGGGGGAAACTGTATGGAAAACAAGTCTGTAAGAAACAGTGCATACAAACCGAAGCCACTATTATCTGAACAGTTTTAAAACAAAACAAAACATAACATAACATAACAAAACACTGACTAGACACACATTTAAATCCCAGTCAACTGAAAGCTGATCATCACCACATTCCCCAAGCTACTCAAGCAGTCAGGGCTCTGAACTCCCTGCCCTAAACCTGCGTCACAGAGTAGACATGTTTAACAAGTCCAGTCCTTCCTAGTTTCCACCCAGGACTTCTTTACGATGTGCACACTCCTTTGTACTCTGTACCATGGTTATGGGTTATGAATCCCTAGATCTATTGATTACTAACCATTATACAAGTCAACGTAACAACCAATCAATTATTTTGATAAGACCTCAAATCCCTTCCAACTGAATGTTGTCATAGTCATTGGTATATGTTATGTATCAGAGAGGAGGAAAAGCCTTTTACTAAGCTTGCCTTCTGCCCTTGTGTTCATCACTGCACCTTTGTAAGCAAAAGTCATGGAAAGATAACTGAATATTATTCTCTTAACATAGGCCCTGAACAGTGACATCCACACAAAACAATCACCCCACCTTACCCCAGACAACCATGACTCCTAGGACAACCCACAGCGTCCAGTCAGGCAGGTACTTGATGAAGATCAGTGCCATGAGTGCCGACACCACATGATGAGGTACATCTGCTGCAGCAGCAGGGGGCCCTTCCAGTGGATGCACACCATGCCCACCACTCCAAAAGTTCCACATCAACACAGCCACTGTCACATAGTCCATGGGCACGTTGTAGGCTCGCAGCACCTCCCTACAGGCACGGATGGGAACAAGTGAGGATCACAAAGCGTACAGGGGAAAAAGGTTGATTTAAACTATTTTTTTTAGAAATGAAAAATAAACAAACAAATGTAAAAAGATAAACTGTAACAACAACTTCACTAGTAAAATCTCTTTTTCTTTTTTTTTTTTTTTGCTCAGTAAAGAACAAAAACAGTTCCTGGAGCCTCTGATCATATAACGGTGAGCACACACAAACATACATACACACACAGATCACTATAAATGAACAGGGTGCAAATCACTAAATTAAAAAAAAAAAAAAAAAAAAAAACACCTGGTAAAAACTGGTACCAACTAGAACAGCATCTGGGGCAGCTCAGACCTCTGCTAAAGTCAAACACAGCCTGGATCTGCCCTCTGGATACACACTAAATATCCACATCAAAATTCAGTGGATTCATTCCTCAGCCACATTTCAACTTCCCATCAAGTTTGCTTAAAATCTCCTCAATGGTTTTTGCCTAAATTTGCTAACACTGGAGTCACTGACAGACAAACTGCAGAGACTGACAGACATGACAGAGATGATTAATACTACACTCAGGTACATAAATGTATGAAATTTGCTTAAAAAGGATCAGAAAAAAATGAAGAGTAGAATTGAAAGGGATAGGGTTTTATGAAATGCAAAGTGATGAACCCATTATAACCACCTAACATGGCCATCTCCCTCCACAATAAATTTTTTGTGTATGCATGGAACATGCCGACAACCTGCATCCCCTTCCAACCACACCCAGTCAACAAGCCGAATGGGGTTATGAATGCATTTAACACAGAGTGATAAACCCACACTTACATCTAACAAACCCCTTACATTCCCCGAAGTTGGAGTATAGCTGCCTTAAATGGCAGGATAAAAAAAAAGTCATACACACAAAACTCCACTGCCTGTCTATACAGGCAGTGTCCGCTGGGGTATCAGCCTGTGTACGCAGAAAGAAAGAAACCCCTTACAGAGGAAGTGTGTGTGTGAGAGTGAGTGTGTGTGTGTGTGTGGGGGGGGGGGGGGGGGGGGGGGGGGGGGGGGACAGAAGCAGAAGCTGGATGGAAATCTTGCTGATTTCAGCCTGAATCATTGGAGGATGAGGGGAATCAACAGGGTCCTTCACTAATGGGAACACGACTGTTGCTGAAAGTGCACTCACAACTTTTTACACTTTCTTTGAAACCCTAGATAGATTTCTGCAGGTCCAAAACTAGCCATGAAGACAATAAACATGCAGTTAACCAACAAAATGACATCATACAGAAAAGAATTCAATTAAATGATCCACTGCTGATGCTGCCATTCTACTCTGGCCACTTGTAGCCCAAACTGTGTAAGACTTGGACTGGTATTCAGCTTTTAGAAAGACTAAGGAGTGATTGTTCTTTTAGCAAGAACTTTCTGGTAAAACAGTAGTAATAATATCGTCCAGAGGTTGACAAAACGAGCTAGCTAGATTTACTGTTGATTCATGCTCAAAAACCAGTTTAAAAAAAAAACTGAAAGAAACAATACTGAAAAAAATCCTCAACCAGAATTGTGTCATACTCTAAACTAGGTTTACATACTATTTTTCAGCGTCAAAGTCCCATTCACTATTCATGCATTCATCTATTGCACATGTTTACTTGAATGACATTTTAAAAAAACAACTTGCCAACATCACCACTGGTGATGCCAGTTTCAGAAATGACTGACTGTGTGCTCCCAGAATCCCTTTTTGACCATTCAAATCATGCTTCAGAACCTGAGTACTGAAGCAATACAATTTTCAGCATTGATGATTCTATGAGAATAATGACTCCCAGTGCAAACAACCAGTGACTCAGAACCGAATGTGCTCATTTGAATCTTTTAGAGAGTGAGCCGGCCCTAAGCTTTTCACTATAGAGGGTGAAGACAATACACAAAATATGATTCTTAAGAGAGTAAAACAGTATTTTATTGCACGAATGACAAACAAATTTTGCCTATCACCCTACAGGGCTGAACAATACAACATTCACATTAAAGAGTGCATGCTATGTCATTACCAACTCTCTAAAATAATGTAAACCGAAAGAGACTCACCCCAGATAGATGTAAGAAAACAAGAAGAGAAGCATTACCGATGATGATGCAATCAGCCAGCCATGGATCACCTGAAACAATCGCAATAAAATCACAGCGTCATGTATCACCTTAATATACCATTTGCATTTTCACTAAACAAACACATGCTCACTTATAAATATTCAAGTAAAGTTCCAATTCTTGCTTGAATTTCTTTCAATTGGTGAAGGAGGTGCCCACTCTCACTATAATCATACACGAAATTGCTGCAATCATTCAACAGTTTCATCCTCATATAAACCCTCCGCCCAGTCATTCATCCCTATTGTTCAGTCGGACAAGTATTTCTAAGAACCTAACTCAATTAGGAAAACTACTTTTTCAAACATGAATGGATCAGTGCAGGTTACAACTGAAATGAATGAAACTAAATTGAAAATAAAAGAAAAAGAAAACACCCTGCTGTAGTTTGTTACAACAGACTAAGGGAGAGTTTTTTTCTTCCTCTTAGTTTATCAGTCAGGAAGCATCTTCCTGAGATGTACCACTCACAATAAAACATATTCTTTTAGAGTGTTGGGACTTGCATGACGTGAGACACAAACATTTATTTTTTTACAGCAGACTCCATGTAAACCTTGTTCAGAGATGTTTCACCTGATGTGATCTTTGAATTTCTGAAAGAGATTAACATTTTTATCTGATCTAAGATTTTACAGTGGAAAGATTTTTAACAAGGTGTGTGTTTAGAGGAAGCATTTTAAAGGGTTGTATGAATGAATTACTTATGAGTTGGCTTCAGTGTGGTGACAGCCCCGATATGGCCCTTTGCGGTTGGCTGGGCTGTAAGCAGCATTACTTATCTTACCTTTTCATGAGTTTTTTCCCCCCTAAATCTACGTAACATACTGCTGATCATATGTTCCGAAAATGAAATGTATGATTCTGGAATAGTAATGTAATGTAGTCTTCTATGCAGCAAGATAATACCAAGCAGTTTTTTGTACAAAATTAATACGTCAATGATACTGCTGAGCAGTGGCATAAATAAAAAGTACTGTTGTCTTTCAAGCAGCATGCCCTGAAATCATAGTGACCATCAACCTGTTATGAATACAAATTCAGTGCCATCACAGGTGCACATCTTGTACCAATTCCAAGCAGCTGTTCTGTTGGCAAAATTCAGCTCACTATGCAGGTCCGAGACAGAATTCTGGAAGATTAAAACAAATAAGTGCTTCCACTTGCACGCTGTTTCATCTTTCAGCGATAACCTGACGGTAGTGTAAGGATTTATGCAGCACTGTTACGAGGTAGTCCAAATCTATCTACTTTGATACATTGGTTAAACTGCATATGTATATATACACAACAACACTCAAAGGTGCAGAAAACATGAAGTCATACCTTGTAACACTTAAATTTGTAAAGGACCAACAGGACAATGGTCATAGTGATAATCACACCCAGCAAAATAGCAGCATTGGCAAAGGACTGCCACAGTTTGGTCCCAGTGTCTGTGGTCTTTTCATGAAATGGTGTGTACACACTGCAACATATGTAGCATAATCAACATCTGAGCACATAAAAGTTCAATGTAGTTTGCAGTATTGGTTGGTTATATTGCACAGTTTCACACAGTATATGAACAAATAATCATTCCAAACAGACTACACCATACACATTCTCTCCAAATGCATGACCAAACTCAACAACTTTCTGTTTAGAAACAGGTTACTGTCAGGAGTTATAATTCCCGACACACTAAATAGGTGATAAGGAATGAGTTTACCATACAAAAGAAACAATATTTCCAACAGTATATTCAACCATTCTCCATGTAAAATCATGCTTTGAATATCATCAACAGACATAAATTTCACATTTGCAATATCTGTATGCTTCCTACAAACACAATAAACAAAATACAAATAACTCACAGGTAGGTATCACTGGTTGTGTAGAAGCTGACAGAACTGATAGTGGCCACAACAACAGCCATGCACAGAGTGACGGGGAATGAACAACATGATGACATGTTTGGCTCCATACAGAAGTGTCTCCTCTTCCTCCTCCTCCACCTCTTCCTGGCTCCTTGGGCGCTGTGGATGCCGCTGCGGTCGCCTCCTGCTCTCTCCCTGACTTGTGGGGGTAGGCTGCATGCTGAGGGGTGGGGAACTGGCAGGCTCATTTGGATCACGAATCTTCACGTTGATGTCAGTCATGTTGTTATTGGAGTTTGTCGAGCTGTCTCCTCTCATCTGCATGAATGTAATCAATTTCAAATAAGAGATCAATGAAATGGGGAAATCTCTCTTGTTATAACATATTCATCTTTTAACAATAGGTAATGGAACTGATCTGATTTCTGATTTTCATTTCAATCTGGAAGAGAATCAGCATCTCCAGTATCCAACCCTTCATCGAAGTCATTTTCTGGAACATCAACAAAAGAATTATCATCTACTGTGCTCTCATCAATGAACATCTCTTATTTTACTTAAGCCCTGTTTACTACCATTTGAGCACACAACCACTTATTTGACGTCATTTCACTGTTTTGAACAGGGCGTAACACTCCAGCACTTGCAAAGAGATACAGGTTGGTTATTTTCCCTTCAAATTGACTGTAAAATCTACTGTTACCAGTCTGCTGTTTGTGTCATATGAAATTAAATGTGTACTCTGAAATGGATTTTCGAGATACCCACAACCCCCATCCCCCAACCACCTCCTTGTTTTCCTGCCCTAAAGTTGGTTAAAAGTAATTTAGACTGAACGTTGTTATACTTCTTGTTATGTGGCTGGTCTGATTAAGCACCTGCTGCTACCATTATTGCTATGCATTGCCATGTGGCCACTCATCTGCCACAAAATCCTCAGTGTGCTGTGAAAGTTACTCTGGTATTCTTCCTTTGAGTTTGAATGTAACAACACTTCCACTTCAGCAATGAAATCAAATCAATTTGTCTGACCATCCCCACTAAACATGGAGGTGGGAGGGAGTCATTTTTAATACAATCAGTTACAGTTCTATTCTTTCTTAAGAAAAAAAATTAACACAGAAAACTCCTTTTGATATTTCTCAGGTGTACCTACTTTCTAATACTTGCCTGACCATAGGTAGTTGACTGAAACAATGCTAAATTTTTCATGTGAAACTGTAAAATTTTATTTTAACAAAAGCAGTAATCAGCCTAATGCTGAATATTGAAAGCTAAATTTCTTGGTAAAAGATGTAGTAAATCTAAATGCTGCATTATTTCCATATAACTGGACACACACACACACACACACACACACACACACACACACACACACACACACACACACACACACTCACTCACACCCTTACACATGACATCCTGAATCTAATTCTAATTCAAGAGTGGTTTGTTTGCTTCAGAGCATACCCCCCACTCCCCTCCCCCCAAACTGTCCTCCTAATTTTGGCCATCCTCACCACAATCACATCTTATGTAAAGTGCCAGATCAATCATTGCAATGATTGTGAGTCTGAAAGAATGATGAAGAAGACACACATTATACAATGAAAAAGTGCAACTAAGACTGAAACAACTGGCATTTTAAGTTATCATTTCAATGTAAAAACTACCAGTTTTGAATGTTCTCTGTTGTTTTTTTCAATGACAAAATATTGATGAACTATCTCCTGTGCTGAAATGGTCATGTTGGTCATAGTTTGACTGACCATGGGGAGAGGGGGCAGATGGGAGGGCGTGGGGGGGCTTACCAGGGCTGCAACTCTGTTAATGCTTTACAAACTGCCAGCTTGGTAAGAAGTTTTTTCCACTGTTTAACAAATAACTAAAGATCCAAATGTCTAAAGTTTCCAGCTAAAAAATTAGATTTACACAGAACACTATCAATATATAGTTTAATGTTTTGTAAGATTAAGATTTTTCCATTATATTATGTGACCACTGTAGTGAGTTTAAAGACCACAAGCTGAACACTTTCTCTGTGGCAACTTATTTTTCATTTTCATCTAAAACAGTGTGACTAGATCTTTTTGACCATTTTTCTATTCAGAGATACACACCACCTCAATATTTTAAAATCATAAATCGTCAGGGTAATAGCGCAAGAAAGTGTCTTAATTAAAGATAGCTGTTTTATTAATATAAATAACAAGTGTTAGCAGACAATGATTATAATTCATTATGTATGGATCATGAAATTACACTTTTCAGCCTCTCTGCATTTAGAGACTTCTTCTGTGTATGCAGGTTGATACTCCTGCAGACACTCCCTGTACAGACAGGTAAAACATCTACCCAACAAAGGGAGTGGAGTTTTGTTTGTATGACAATTTTTTATCCTGCCATTTAGAGACTTAACTCCGTGTGAATGTGCGTGTGTACATGTGTGTGTGTATGAGTGCACCCGAGTATGTATGTGTGTGTGTGTGTGTGTGTGCGTGTGTGCGTGTGCGTGTGCGTGTGTGTGTGTGCTCGTGTTCATGTTCACGTACGTGTGTGTGCATATGTGTATGTGTGTGTGTGTGTGTGTGTGTGTGTGTGTGTGTGAGAGAGAGAGAGAGAGAGAGAGAGAGAGAGAGAGAGAGAGAGAGAGCATTGTCTTCCAACAATAAAGAGACAGGCAGAACAGAACATCACAGACAGGCAAACAGATAGACAGACAGAGAGAGATTTTTGACAGAGTGAAACAGACAGACAGAGGGGTAGGGATACACAGAGGGGGAGAGAGAGAGGGTGGGGGTGGGGGGGGGGGGTGGGGGAGACCAAGACAGAGAATGATTTTTCACTGGTACAAATGATATTATCACATACCATATGATTTTCAAATGAGGCATCCAAATTGTGATCATCTGTATCTCCATCACCTCCAGTGATAAGGTGTGCAGGGGAGGCTGCCATCTTGGAGACTTCAGACAGACTTTCTTGAGATCCTGTTGATTCTTTGCTCAACAGCCTCGTCCTCTCATCAGAATCCTGAAATCTGCTGTTTGAAAACATTTTGTCACAATTCACTGTTTTCCCAAAAGACAGAATGTCCTTTATACCAACTGCTTGTTTTTGTAGCAGTTGCCAAATATAACTTAAACATCTGCAAATTTGACAGTTGAGACTGATAACTGCATTGAACTTAACAATGACAAATACCAGTTTCCAACACTATCAAAATAAAATAACTGAAGCACACAAAACAAGTGCTTTTCCCAGTTCCACAGGAACAATTGCACATTCAATCAGATGTTCATAACCACAGCTGTGCACTGGTCCCACTGAGACACAAGTGTACAGACACAGTGAACTGAAACACAGAGTACAGACACTGTGTACAGTGGAGAAATAAGAAGAATAAGGATTGATTCACTGGTCTCTCTCTCTCCTCTGAACACTTGAATGTCATTTCATGAGTTATTTCCTCCTACTAAATTTATAAACCTTGCCACGGGCTAATGTTTTGGATGAGGAAACTTAGTTCAAACACCAAACTGGTATTCGAAGGCAGCACTGCTGAAATCGATAAAAAACCAACGGGCAAAGAAGTTCATTCAGCATTCCTCCCTCTTCTGCCTTTCAAAGGCCCTTATCAGTTTGTGAGTTTGTGTCGATGATCGATCGCAATGATTCATGTGACGCCCTATGAATGAATAAGCGAGCGGCTGTATTTGCGACAGAATGAGATGGCACTACGGAAAGAAACTGAAAAGAATGGCCCCGGAAAACATACTTGATCTCTGTGTGTGTGTGTGTGTGTGTGTGTGTGTGTGTGTGACTGAACTGGGAAATAAATGTCCAACATCCGTCCGTCATAAGCAGTATCTTACCCAACTTTCAGTTTCCGATAAATGACAAGTAACTGGAGAATCAAGGTACAATCAGACCTTCGAATCAACATTTCCATTTAGATTTGTTAAAACAATAGGCAGTTAATACACAGTGAATCTCTGGTTTTTCTTTTTCAAAATCACTTACGTTTCGAACTAGCCTTGTTTTCAGTTGAGCTCGAACACGGGAAGCAAACAGGAAGTTAAAGGAGACAACGTCATTTCCTTTGAATACTCACAGGCACGTGCTTGAAAAAAAGAAGCCACATGCACTTTATAACTTTATGTACCAGTTGGACATCATACGCGGATTTGTATCTTTAAGTGTACAGAGCGAAGCAGTGTGTGTGTGTGTGTGTGTGTGTGTGTGTGTGTGTGTGAATTTTTTCTGACATGTATGTCCATCATAAGAACTATCTTAATAAGGAAATGATAATAAACATGTTATCGAATTACTTCACAACAATATATTTTTACAGTTATCATTAGTTTGGTCATTCACTAAAATAACAAACAAGTAGGGTAACTCTTGATCCCATGATGAAATAAATAACTTCAAGTAAATGCTACCTGCGACGCCAAATCGCCCCGCAGAAATTCCATGACAGAGCACATAGAACAAACAAGGAGGCCACAACACACACGCGCGCGCGCGCACGCACACACGCACGTACGAACGCATGCACGCACGCACGCATGCACACACACACACACACACACACACACACACAAGCAGTACACCCCTAATGGCAGTCAGCATCAGAATTACCAGCTATGTGTGTCACAGATGGCTTGTGAAAAATGCTGCTATGCTAAGTACTGTCGGGAAAGTGTTATTTTTCTTTTTTTTTTTCTTTTTTTCTTTTTTTTTTTTTTTGGGGGGGGGGGGGGGGGTTCAATGTTTATAACGTCAGATCTATGGGGTTTCGCAGCAGAGGAAGTCTTTGATCCTGTCCCAGAACTATTTCCTTGTGCGCACCTGGTTCCTCCTGGTCTGAATATCCCCGTGTTCCACAGAAAGCTCGGTGTAGTATTCAGAGTCTGCATGTGGATCTTTATGAAAGGATCTGGCGTCTTTCTTCTGTAGGATTTTGTGCCCCGTTATAGAGGGTTTATTGTCCTTTTTTCATAGACTTGAACTTTCCTGTTGTGCCCACCTCTCATAGTATCGGTATTCTTTCATAGGGGATGTTTGCCCTTTCTTTGGGGTTCATGTTGTCCTTTCATATGGTTTCGCGTTCACATCTTTCCTAGGGTTGAGGGTCCTTACTCCTTATATAGGTTTGGTGTCCTCCTTTCAAAGGACCCAGTGTCTTTATTCACAAGGTGTAAAGTCATTCTTTCACAAGGTTTAGTGTTCTCCCACAGGGTCTATTGTCCTGTTCTTATAGAGGGGTAAGTGTCCTCTTCTGTCATAGGATTTGGTATCTTCCTTTCACAGGGTTTAATTTTGCTTTATATAAGTTAGTACTTCCCTCTCTGTTAGGGTTTAGATTTCTCTTGTCTTCTCTGAAAGGGTTTAGATTTCTCTTGTGCCATAAGTTAATTCTGTTCTCGAGGTTGAAGTGTTATCTAGAGGGTTTACTATATCCTTTCATGGGGTTCTGTGTGCTTCT
>JADBJO010005490.1:125000-135000 GCA_016801955.1 Conus betulinus
CTGTGAGTGTGAGCCTCATATAACGTGAAGTTGATGGCAGTTAAGGGGTTAATGAAATCAAAGAAACTGGCAAGGAAACTGTTCTGACTATTTTAATTATTTCATTTCCTTCAATTGATTGACTCACCCATTTTCACAATAACACAATGGGTGGAGGGTCTAGTGTTTGTGTGATGCGTCCGTGGTTGGCAAGAGTGTTCGAACTAGAGCAGCCTAGTAATTAAGAAAAAAAGAAACAGGGTAAATACCAAGGAGAGGGAATGCTACTGATATGAGCATTTACAGATTTAAATTGACATGGAGTGTATGTGGCATGAAAATGTGTGTGTAATCACATGTCAGCCCAGTCTAACTAAAGTTAGTATGATCAACTGGGAAAAAAATGAGGGAGCTCAATTTCCACTCTTCCATCAATATAAGCTCCCCTAGACAGGCATACAACTGATATGAAATTCAGTTCCAAAGCATTCTTTGAAAAAAAAACATGGTGTTGGCAAGGAGGAAAGAAATCTAGGAAAAGATTAATCTGGTCAGGGAAAAATAAGGTGTATATGACTTTTCTCTGCAAATAAAACTATCAAACACTTTAAAACACACACAAGCACACAGTCCAGCATTTGAATTTCTTTATTGGAAATAAAAGTTCCTCATTTTGCTGCTCACAATTTTGTATCACCTATTTTTTGCCACAAAAATGAAATCTAGGCCAAATGGCAGAATATTTTCAAACACCGCCTTAATGGTACTATGAGAAAAATGTAAATATCTAAACTGAAAGGAATGCCAGTTTCTACAGACAATGTTAAAAAAATAACAATGCAAGTTCCTTGGAAGAATGCGACTATATATTTTCTTTTTTCTTCTCCCCCCCCACCCCACCCACCCCCCCCCCCCCCCCCCGCTTGAAAATAAAATATTCAAAGAAAACCAGATTTTCATCGCATTATAATGATCGAAATGAAACATACAACGTGCTGCATATTGTGTCAAAGAAATGTGTAAGGTGCTGCATATCATTGAAAGGAAATGTGCAAAGTGCAGGTGCACATTGACAAAGATATCACAATGTAGCTGACATTTAGTGCATGTTTTCACAGTGTGCATTAATATGTTTGAAACACATATTACAACCATATCCAGTGCATAAAATAGTGACTTCATTCCAGTTTCTGACCATCACTCAGATTCATATGCAGAAACCGACACTTGCACATGAAAAGAACAAAGATTGTGCATACACACACATGCATTCTATATGTGCGTTCGCACTCTCTCTCTCTCTCTCACACACACACACACACACACACACACACACACACACACACACACACTCCTCCACATCCATGCGAATAAATATCAAATCAGAAAAACGTTCTTTCATTTCAACTTTGATAGTTGTAAAGTTCTAGTGATCTAAATTGTTCTCTCTTAACAGCAGATCAGTATACAGTTGTGAGTGTGTAGGTAGACACACCAAAGCACTGGCACACATTCAATTACATACACACGCATATATACAAACACACACTTATACATCCTCATGTTATGAAAAAAAAATCAAAAAATAAGAGAGAGTATGGGTGAGGAGTAGGGAAACAGAACTGCATTCTTTAGGAAAGATAATCTACAAAAAGGCCTTTGCATGTTTTAACTTCGGTAGAGGAGCAGATCTAAAATGTTTTCAGTAAAAACAATCTACAAAAAGGCCTTTAAATGTTTCAACTTCCTATATGACTATAACTGCCACCTGTATGACTGTATTTACCACGAAAAGGGACTTCTGAAACAGATTTAAGTTGGACTGAAACAAAAAAAATAATCATATAGACTGTTTCTATCCATTTGTGAATAGTTTGTATCTCTCTCTCTCTCTCTCACTCACAGACACACACACACACACACACACACACACACACACACACACACACACACACACAGAGGAGCAGATCTATTCTATCTCAGAAACTTCTCAACATACTAATGTGTATACTAAAACATCTAATCTTCTGAATAACTACCACTGAATTGCATTCAGAGAAAAGTCCAAGTCATCGTTGTTTTTATCCATGTGCCAACAGTTAAAAACAGCACACACACACACACACACACACACACACACACACACACACACAGAGCTTCCCAAACCACATGCAAACTCACAAGGATTAAGAAAAAGTCTGAGGAATGGGGCAAGGGAGTGAGCACTTTAGTGACTGTGAAGTGTGAGCAGACTGAGGCTTAGAGCAAAGGTGAAGGGGTTGACTGAAACGAAACTTGCTGAAAGTCAGGAGACGAAGTATTAACTGTGAAAAGAGGAGAAATGGGGGGTGGGAAAGCATAAAGCTGGGACGACAGTGAGTAGAACAAATCTCATGACTATCAACATCTAACTTTAATCAATGAGAAAACGTAAGACTGGAAGCGTAGGTGAGAGTGAGGACAAAGGACTGGGAGGAGGAATGGAGTGGGGTTGTGGTAAGGTAAGGTAATATCGCTTATGGCCCAGCCGACAGCAAAGGGCCTTATGAGGACTGTCAATGTGTTGAAGTCAACTCACAAGTGTGGTGGCAGGCACTGAGGGGGAAGGGACGGAAGGGCAAATGACCTCTTCTCCTGTTTTCTTTACAATCTTGATTTTCTGCATCAGATTCCTGTCAAAAATGTTCAAAACCGGTATGCTTTCACTTCCTTTCACATGTCCCAGTTGAAAACACAACTGTCCCAAGCAGTTTCGAACACAAAGCCACCAATAACGTTTCTTTTCATACAAAAAGCAGGCTTTTCTCAGCAGGAATGGATCATGGAAGAATAGAAAAACTGGAAAAATAATAAAAAGAAAATCCACCAACGCTGAAAAGTTGGAATGCTTGCAAAACATCGATAATTTCAACTTAAAGTTTGCTATACATGATGAGTGAAGAAAATTATCGCATTCTTTGTTTCTGCCTCATAAACCCACTTCACTGTCCGGCTACATCCATGAAATATTCATATTTCTGTCTTTGTACTGCACCTTGCATTCAACAAACAAATACCCAGGATGAGTGACAAGGCTTTGTGCCTGCAAAAACAGCATGGATTACTAGAGAGCCAGGACATTCAACAACACAAAATATGGGCTCTTGAGCATCTTTGAAATATGCATTAAAATTGTAGGTGATGTACACTGTGATATACATGCAAACTGATAGGTGATGTTCAAACAGATTTAGATATAAACCAACTTTTTTTTTCTTATAGGTGATGTTCAACCAGATTTAGATATAAAACCAACTTTTTCTTCTTTCAAAACCAAACCAAACGCACAACAAGACTCTTAAAGAAAAAAAAAAAAATGAAATTAGAAAAGCAACAAAAACTCTAACAAGCAACCACACAAACACACATATGTGTACATTCTATGATGCAGTAGGATAGTTGGTTCTTTTCTTCTGTTAATTGAAAAGGAAAAACACAGAAACTACAAAACTGAAAAGTCAAGACAGCATCCCAGACCAGACCCCACCCCTTTTTAACATCATTCTTGGGTAAATGAAGTTACGTTATTCCGACATAACGCAGAGTAGCTGGCACACTGGTCTTTGCTTGCAGAGAGTGTGACAGGATACAATATACGAGCTCAAAAATGTTTTTCTTTTTCTCCATTTTATCAATTTTGTATTGTTCTCTCGGAGCTCAGAATTCAGCCACTTATAAATAATGATTCTAGAAATATCTGTGTAAAATTTGTGAATGATCTGTCTCAGTTGCTTATCAAGCAGTTTCGGAAAGCACGCACTTTTTGTGTCAACTCTCATTATACTGAGGGATGTCATTTTAATGCTTCTTTATGAATATTCATAACAGTGTCAATGAACATGGTGAAATCAGAAGTAACAAGACAGTGTAGGGTACAAAACTTGTCCACATCATGGACATTTTGCTGGCAGGCATCGACACTGCCTTTGTTATTGGCAAACAAATGAGATCTGTTGTGATGAGTCATGTATACATTCAGTTAGCCACCTAGTACCTACTCGCTTACCATCCGTCACACACAGAGTGTACATAAAGCGTTCTCCTTTTCCTCCGAAACACAGAGCTTAAAATTACTTGACACACAATCATGCATAAAAATGGGAGAGCGCGCATGACTTTGTGTGTGTCTGTGTGTATTATGTACATTTGTGTTCATATTAGAAGAGAGTGAGAAAGAGAGAGAGAGAGACAGAGAAAGAGTGTGTGTGTGTATGTTTGTGTGTGTGCGTGTGCATGCATGCATGCAAATGCGCAAACTGTGCATTTCACCACATGCATAAATAATCTTAAGTGTATTACCATGACACTTATGGGATCCTGTGGAACGGAACTGTTTTCACTACTCCATCTGCAAGGATAACTACCCTGTACCTTAAAATTTTCACCGTTTTTTAGCTTTTCACAATTTTTGAGCAATAACTATCCAATAATACTTTAAATTTCTCAAATAATTTTTTTTCTTGCTTTTAATAATGACAAATATGTTTTTAGATGTGACAATTATCACAAAAAAAAACCCTTCAATCACAGGTGATCAAAAATCGAGGGAAGAACTTCAAGGGGGTTAACTGATGAGGTAGTAGTAGTTAGTTAGTCTAAAGAAAAAGACGCTGGCTGGGGTAGACTATATGCCAGCTGAATTCATCCAGGCAGCAGGAATTGCTTTGATTGATGCCCTCACATATACATCCAACAAAATCTGGCAGACAGAATGACAACTCTATCAACAGTCTTGTCCTCTCAATCTCCTGGGAAGGAAACCTGCAAAATCACACCGTCAGCCTTATCAGCCATCCCATTAAAGTCATGGTAATGATGGCCCAAAACAACTGAATCCACAGCAGGCACAATCATCGCAAACCAGACATATTTCAGGGCAGGTAAATTCGTTACTGAGCCGACAATCTGAGAATTGAAGAGATCTGTATGGTGTCTTCAGAAGGCTTTGAGAAAGGTAAGGGCCATATTGAGAATATTCAATGTTGTTGCCAAGATCATCAGATCCATCAAATATCTATGTGATAAAGCCACAGGTGCAGTTCTGTTTAAGAGCAACTGTAGTGAACAAGAAAAGGAAGGGAACTGATCGAACAGTTCACAAAAATATGTTTCAAGAACGACTACTTTTGCTCTCTCTTGCTTGCCCCAAATTTTCAAGAGGGATTTCTGATCTAAAGGTAATAATTCATGCCAAGTGGGAATAATGCATTTGTTTGGACAGGTTAGTACAAGGAAATAGCCATGGACAAAGCCACAAGTGCAGTCCTGCTTAATGGCAGCACTAGTGAAATGTTCTATAACTACTACCAGAGTTGGACAAGACTTCGAGTTCTAAACAACCCTCTTGAACATCTTTCTACAAAGCCAAATAAAACTTTCGTAAGATCGCTCAATCATCAATTTACATCTTCCTATCCACATCAACGCTCTGGCTGGTGACAAATTCACCAGTCTTATTAAGCGTCTTGTGAGAACAACTGAGGTGTATGTTATGGATATCAGTGTCATGAAAACAAAGTCATGACCACATACAAGTTCAACAGCATTGAGGAAGAAATCAAAGGGGAAAGCCTGAAACTTGAAACTGTCCAGAGCTTCAAATATCAGAGGGCTGTCATCATATAAAGGTCTGCACCTGAAATCCTTGTCAGAATAGCGCAGAAAACAGCATGCTCACAAAACATACGACCATCTGTACGATAAGAAAATTTCCATCACATTA
The DNA here is from genome assembly GCA_016801955.1 of Conus betulinus. NCBI lineage: Eukaryota > Metazoa > Mollusca > Gastropoda > Neogastropoda > Conidae > Conus > Conus betulinus. Next base: position 130,741 of record JADBJO010005490.1, read on the forward strand.
CAAAATCAGGTTCATGTGTTCATTGATCATCTCCATATTTCTGTTTTCATAGCATACTTCGACACCTACTTCAGATCTCCAAAGACAAGTCTCTGGTAATGAGACACTACTGTGAGAACATCTTGTCCAGAGGAAAGCTTAACTGAGGCAGTCAACAACAGACACAAAACAACAAACAAGAAGGTAACTCTTACACACGTGATGTACAATCACATGCCTATACCACTAGCAACTCTAATTCACCTAGCAGAAATCCAGATGCAAAGCACGCAACCAAGAGTTACCCTTCTTACTTATTTATGTTTTCATTCTTATACAAAGATCATACAGTGATGAATCAGCAAGCCACTGGACCATGTAACCGCTGTCAAGAAGAGAAGGATAAAATATACACACACATTCTAAGAGCAGCCAGACTAGCACACACACACACACAAAATAAAATAAAATAAAATCTGTCCAGCAGCTCCACAGGGATGAAGGAGAGGCCAACAGAAGAAGTGAGAGGACAACATCAGGGAGTGAGTGGACAGGCCTTTGACAGCCTGTGACAGGAAATGGGGCCCTGTGTAGTGGACTATGGGGAAAAGCTGTGGGGACCAGCAACGTTACTGAGGTAGGCAGCCCCAACACCGGACTGTCCATCTGGTATGGCTTGGAACACAGAAGAAGGACAGGTCAGTCCCTTGCCAACTCTCGAAGGGTCGTGGAGATGGAGTGATATTGTCTAAAAATCATCAGTGGTGCTCAAACAATCCCCTCCTGGGGTTACGATGGAGATGTGGTAGGAGAGATACATTGGCAAGAACAAAGTATGCTCCTTATATTATGCTTGGACAAGAGATCTTATAAAATCAAAAAAAAAAAGGCTACACCTGACAATGTCCATCCAACTCCTGGTCACTAGCTTCAGTGCTTGAAGATCAGTTTCAGTGCACTATCAGGTTTAACTAGTTGATTCTCATTTTAACAACTGGACAATGTAGTGCTCAAGCATGTGCATATTCCTGTGTATAGACAGACAAACATTCTTGTTTACACTTATATTTATGCTGGAGGAAGTCTATTCATGCATGCTGCTGAATGTGTGTACGAGACACATTTTTATGATAGCGCACACACTTTACATAGCACACACATTTTTCAGCTTTATTCCATTTGCTTGTTTTCAGGGTGGCAACTTTTACTTTCAACTGCTTGTATAACAAACATGAAATTGACTGTTATTAAAAAGATTAAACAGTTCACACCGCAATAAGATCACTATGAAATAAACTTTTACACTCTCCAAAATGCAACAAAACGCTGAAATCAGAATGTCAGGGAGAACAGAAAACATGAAAGAAAAAGAGATAACAGGAAGAAAACAGAACTGGTCACTTTCATATTCAATCTGGACAGAATGTAGCAAGAATCTGTTTCAAGTAGCTGCCCCATGGTTTATTCATTACAGCAAAAAGAAAGAAAAAAGACAGACTCGCAGAAGAAAAGAAAATGAAGAAGCTGGGGAAAAAGCATAGGAGACTGAGAAAAAAAAAAACTAGAGTACAACTACACATACATGAAGACAGCCATTGTAGCAGTCCTCCAACGTTTTACAGCACCACCCTCTCTGCTGCCACAGTCTCACCACCCTGTTATTCTTATCTGCCATCATAACCAATGTCACTTGGAACAGTTCCTGCTGACCCTAAATATCATTTTTGTTTTCTCCATGAATGCTCACTATGGGACATTTCACATACATTTTGGTGTTGTTTTTTACCATTGTGTTTATATACACTTGTGATGGGTGTAAGCACAAGCAAGTGCACAGACATGCTGCTACCAGCCAGAAGTAGCTTGCTTAAACAGCCAAACTTTTCATACAAAAATCAACAGACCAGCTAGAAACTGTGCAACCACCCCAGCAGTCACATCTTCTATTAAAAATGTACAAACTGCCACTGATAGACACTGACGACACATTCTACTAACAAGGTACATTTTTCACATTGATCAAAACCTTTAACATCAGATGTCAGAGAAATGGAGTCTTTTCTTTTCTTTTAACAGACTCACAATTTGTTTTAACAGACTCACAAAGAGTTTTTGTTTGAATTGGAGGGCTAAAACCTCAACCTGTATCCACTTTTTCATGTTACTCTGCTAACATTCACCACTACATCTCCCATTCAAACACAGCATGAAGCATTCCCTGCTCACCACATAGATGGAACGGCATTGTTGATCAAAATATTTGTTGTTTCAAGTTGGCTAGATTCACAAACAATAAACATGGTAAACAACAGGGAAAGATGTGGAAAAAAAGAAACTCAAATATAAGAAACTCAAATGAAGAACCTGCACCTGTTATCAGAAGGGAAGACTGGGTTTCTTTTCTTTTTTTTTTTTTTAATTACAAGCTGCTGATGAAGTTGCAACAGTAGAAAAACTGTCAAGAATGGATCCTGGATGGGCCTGGTGGGAATGGCGGAGGTACAGTTACTGTCTTGCCAGTAACATGACAACAAAAAGTAATGTCTTTACAGTATCAAGAGGAAGAAAATTTCAACTGACTATTGTCTTTTAGGTGGTATGCTAAAAATGACACACAACTAGACATGCAAAATAAAAATGCATGAGCAAAAATCACTGCAACACGAGCCACTGGTGCCATTCAAAATGAGCAAAGACTTTAGTTTGGGTTGCTCTGGAACTAAATCTGCACTCTGCTTTAGTTACTTATTTAATGCTGTTCATTAAACAACAGTTACAATCCTAATTTAGCAGTGTTCCCACACACATGCACCCACACAGACACTACCTCATCTCTAGCAGATCTAAAGACTGTCACTCTTAGAGGGAAAATACTCAATGAACAAAGACATGACCTGCTCCTGTTCTCCGTTTCCCACAGCCCTTGGGTAGATTTTTTTCCCCACATTTACATATGGTTAAACCACAACTGCTAATCTACTGAAAACAACAGGGCAATTATTTTATAACAGAAAATATACACCCCAGTTCAAGCACGAGTGTTGAATGGTTTGCACGCCACCATTGTCCATCTAGCTCCCTCCTTTCCTCGTACACTAATTCACAGCTAGTTCTCTGATAACAGCACCCAGAGTTTGCAACTGAGATCTGCAGTCCTCTTCACATATTCAAACCTCACTCTCCATTGAAAAAAACCCCAAAAAAAAAACAGAACCTTACAACCCACAGCTCACCGTTACCTTTGGTAATACTTGAGGTATGACAAGACCCCTCCATCTGAAAGCTCTCACAGACTCCTAAGTGCGGGCAGCTGTCATTCACAGCAAGCACTGCCATTGACAGCACATAGCCTCTTGATGGGGACGGTGTGGGTGAAATAGAGAAGCACCACCGCCACCACTACTGACCCGCCTCGCACGGGGCTGATGACCATGGCCGTGGCCGTAGTTCCTGGGGAACTCGGTGAGCGCGATGAATGTCTGGAAGAGGAGTAGCAAGGAGAAAGGAAGGTCAGACAGCATGACCCGCCAGTTGGTCTTGCGCTGGCTGCCGGCCGGAATGTTGCTGGAGGACACCTGTTGGCGCCGGAGATCCAACGTGTTGCCCAAGATGACAGTCAGGGGGAAGTTGAAGGTGAGCACCTGTGTGATATGATGTACAAAAGTGTTGTTGTTATCTCCACTAATGACTGCATTTGTTCGTTTGTTTGTCTGTCAGCAAGACTGTGCAAAAACTGTTGGACTAATGCGAACAAAACATGGCAGAAATGTGGACTGTGGCTCAAGGAATAACTCACTGATATTTTAGTGTGGTTCTGGATTAGCGGGTGGATCAATTTGTTTCAATTAAGTGATGTGGTGACATTAAAAATAGGTATGTGAACACTTCATGAAGTAACATTTTGGGTCATTTCTTTTTATAAGAAACTGAACGGACCCAACGCAAACTGACCAGAGTACATAACCTACATATGATTAAGGTACGTTTCAGTCTAAACATTCCTAACAAATTTTTCCAAGAGAACAAACTTTTCAATTTCTGCGCTTTTTTTTTTTTCTTTTTTCAAAATATGACACTTCTGAAAAAATGACAAATGTAAAAGGTATGTGTGCTTACTTTAAATTATTTCTACTGTCCATCAGCAAATGCACTGGGATAAATAAGACAATTTTTCCATCAAAGTAATTTTCTTTTCAACATATAAACATGTTCAAAGCTGGATACTTCACTATCACAAGTTCAATTACTTCTGGAAATAAAAACTGCTAACTTTCCACCTCC
>JADBJO010005490.1:137500-160826 GCA_016801955.1 Conus betulinus
GGTTGGTTGGCATACAGTACAAATGGGATCGGACCAGTCCGGCACGTAAAAAGAAAATTCCTCTCAGCTTACCAGTGTGAAGATGTTGATCATCAAGATGAAGCGCGGCCAGAAATCAAAGTCTGGTATACTCCCATCCACAGAGAAAGACTGCTCCACAGACTTTGTTGCACCTGTATTGTCCTGCAGGAAGAAAATAAAAGAATTATTGCTTAACAAGATTCAATGTTCTCTCTCTCTCTCTGTCTGTGAACTCTCCTGAAGTCTGCTTGTGAAAGAAGAAAGTGCTTTTCAGTACAGAGTTCTCTCGCTCTTTGTCCACTTTCCTGTTTCCCCAGTCTCTCTCCCTATCATCATCACTTTCTCTTTTAATCCCATATTTTTTTTATTTTTTGATAATTCTGAAGCCAGTCTGTAAGTGCACAATCAAACCATATTCGGACACACAGTGCACAATGCCTCTGTTGTATATATAATGCACAAGGAAGTAGAATGGAAGTAGACAATGAAAAGAACTGATTCTTTCTCAGGTAACCTGCTGCGGACCAAAAAGACAGAAGCTGTGATGAATGACAAGCTGCATCCAGGCCACCGCAGGTAACAGTGAGAGAGCACCAGGAAAGATGGATGCTGGTAAGATGATACAGAATGAATACGGAGGACAAAAGTGAAGGGTGAGGAGGTGTAGGGGGCAGGAGTGGAGCAGGATGGGGTGCTATTGCTGGAATGGGCTAACTCATCAACAACATTAACTTCATGATCTCGTAACATTGGACACATGTCCATAAGGAAGACCATATACTGTTCAAATTTCCTGCGACATGGTACAACGATTCTCACATTTGGTGACTTACCACACGGTGACAAACTGCATTAATGCTGGAGGCAGGTGATCAGTCAGACAAGATATGCTGAGAGAACAATAACACTGGTCCTTCTAAAAATACCTCTGACCAAATTTCCCAAACAATTCTCAATTAACAGCTTCAGAACATACATTCAGTCCTTCCAATATCACATGAGACAGAAAGCAAACCAATCATAGTTAACCGCAAGTGTTAATTTGAAGAGCAAACAACCAGCCCATGCCTCTCTTGAAGCACTGAAGAAGTGTTTTGCACTCAAAATGCAAAGGCATGACAAGGTCCTTATTGACAGCATTAAAGCAGACTTCAGGATAATCTGCAGCACTCACCATAGACAAACAGAGCATACACTCTGTGACCACAAAGACGCTGTGGTTTGTGTATGGTGGTGAACACAGAAAAAAGAAGAAGAGGAGGCTAACAGTACAGAAGTGCCACAAAGTCCTGTCTGTGACAGGCAAACTGAGGAACGTCCAGCAGAATAAATGAATCTTCAAGGGCTTCCTGCTCTTTGCTGGCAACAGCAGTCTTCAAAATGTCCTACACAGCTTTGCAAAGGAACTTCCCATTCGGCAAGTGAGTAGACACTGGGCCTGAAATGTAGACATCTTGACAGTTGAAAGGATGCAACAGGTATGCAGTATTTTCACACCCTGAGATGGGGATGAAAACTAATTTTAGGCTGCTGCAAAGCAAAACCAGTTTATATCTGGAGACTTCAATATAAATCAATTTTGAAAGTAAGGAGATTTGCCTCCTATGATTACTTAAAATATTTTCGGCTACCTAGCCTGTACCTGACAAGTAGCATGAAGGAAGTGTACTCATGGACGTTGTTGACTGTTCTGCATTACTGGTCATCTCTTTCATCTTCGTTGGTTCACTGAAATTTACAAATGGCTGCACTTATAATCATACTGAAACCGAAACTGGGATTACAACTGTAACAGATACCAGTTAATGTGAGTCAAGAAACGAAAGAATCTACACCATCAGCCACACAACCATACACCTGTCTAGTTCCTGACTCATGTGCACGCACAACCTACCCACCCAGCAGCTACGATCCATCCTTCCCTTCACCTAATGACCAAAGAAGCAACAAGCCATGCAACAACCAACTACACACAAGCACTAATTAATTCATCAAATAACTCCTGCTGTATTTACCTGGACTTCAACTAGCAGAGTGTGGAGGCCCAGACTGTAGTGTCTGGTTTCCATGGCAAAGTGTAGAGGGGACCAGAGGCCTGTGTGGCCTGACCCAGGTAAGAACCATCCACATACATCTTGACACTGCTGACTGCTCTCCGACTGAACACCAGCACCCTGCAAAAACAGGTTTTTTTTGTGGTTTACAGTGATATGCTTTGTTGGCGTTTTTTTGTTTGTTTTTGTTTTGTTTTGTTTTTTTGTCTGATCTCATCAGAGATCACAGAGAATGCATTTTTGTTTGTTTTGGGTTTTTTTGTGTCTAATGTCATCTGAGATTAAAGAGAATAACAAAAATATGGAAACAGAGCTTGATGCTTTCCTTCATTCTTTATTTTCGCATAAGACTGATGCCAAAAAATCCTTTTTTAGGCCTCTGCTGAACAGACTCTGGAGCATGGCAATGAAGATGACTGCATTGGCTGCCTCATGCAGCTAAGTACCCTTAAGGGTCCACTACATGAGAAAAGACTCAAGAGAGCTACGGGGCAGTCAGATCAAAGGACACATGTTTTTGTTTACTTGCTTGTTTGTGTATGTTTCTAATCAATACTGAAAGTCTTGTCCAGAATGTCGGACTGAGTAGACTGCCACATGTTTAAAGAATAACAAATCAAGCTGGTGATGATGAGATAAACTAAAAAAAAGCAAGCACATTCCAATAGTAAGTAAAATCTTTGCAGTAGGAGTTGTTAAAGTTCCATTGCTGAGGACTTTGTTTTCTCTCAGACCATTCTGAACATTAGTAACTGAACTTTACGATTGTAGTTACAACAGTTTTCAAAGCTTCTCGATTATTTTTCATTCCACCGTAAATTTGCACACACACACACACACACATACACGGTTACTACATGCTTACACACATACACACCACATATATACATACTTGTTAACATAAGCACACAAATACCCACTTGCATATACATACATATGCAGACACATGCATGCACGCAAGTACACATGCACACACACACATACACATACACACACATATAACTTCCCATCCTCCGTCCCTCCACTCCCTTTTTCTGGCCCCCATCCCTGTCCCACACCACATCCACACGTAGGGCAGACAGTGACCTGATGTGGGTGGACTGGCCAATGGACTCGGTGGGCTCATGCTGAGGAGCCAAGAACTGGGCGTCCTTGGGGTTGGTCACCACCACCAGAGGCCACTCTCCCAGTGTGGCATCCTTGAAGGTCAACAGATCGTGATCCACGGCCAGCACTCGGAATCTGCATCACAAAGTGTATGAGACAGTTTAGTAAAGTGTGGTTTGTGTGAGAGAGAGAGAGATGTGTGTGTGTGTGTGTGTGTGTGTGTGTGTGTGTGTGTGTGTGTGTGTGTGTGTGTGTGAGAGTGAGTGTGTGTGTGTGTGTGTGTGCATGTGTGCGTGCGGGTGCGCATGTGCTTGAAAGCATGTCTGCATGGGTGCAAGCATGTATGGGAGTGCGAGTGGGTGTATGCTGTTCTCTTTTTTCTGTGTGTGTGTGTGTGTGTGTGTATGTATGCTGTGAGTGTGTGTGTGTGTGTGTGTGTGTGTGTGTGTGTGTGTGTGTGTGTGTGAGAGAGAGAGAGAGAGAGAGAGAGAGAGAGAGAGAGAGAATGTGCTTAGAGCATAGAAGCAGTTGGGAATAGGTTTTGAGTGCTCTAAAAACAACTGTAAAAGTTTTTGGGGAACATCACTGATGAAAAAAAAAAGAAAAAGTAAAGGATACAGAATATTCTAGAAAAGAAAAAAAAAACAGAGAAAAGAATGCCCCCTAGATTCTTCCTTCCTGAAACTGAGGTTCATTTTATTCTTCATCAATAACAGCTTCACAAAAAATATAAAAAACATTAAATCAGGAACAAACCCTAGCTCTTAAATTGTATGAAAACCTGTCTCTTCTTCCGAAAATGAATGAAATACATACATTACAGACGAAAAAGGAAAATTTAGCTACATCCATGTTTATCCATATTAAGAAAAGATAGCCTATAGATGATATGAAATTTCCTAGATCATTCTCTGAGCTTCTGCCCTTCAACAGATTCTCTCCTCTCACAGAGGTAACTGTGCATACAGCTGAAATTCTGCAGCATCTCTGTCTTAGTCTCCTAGTTGAGATGATAATCCAATGCCCTTCAGCAACACGCATTGTGTGCACATTAACAAACCCATGGCTAAAAGATGCTGTACCTGGAAAAAAAAATTTCCATAAGAGATCTTCTACTTTGACAGACAACTTAAAACTTAGTAAGACAAAACAAAAACAAAGCAAAAGATGTGGCCAAAGCTGTCCTCAAGTCATGCATTCTGCTGATGGGAAAGCTGCCTAAATGTATCGTGCAAAGGATTGTCTTGTTACAAGTAAGTCCAATACATTTACTTTCATTCCCCCAAAATTTTACTTGGGCACTTCAACATGCATCCATTGTAATCATGAGCACAAATACGCACACACACACACACACACACACACACACACACACACACACACACAATTTTCTGTTAACACAAAGTTCATCACTTAACATATGTGTTGATTTTTTTTTTAATCACATTGTCCTAACACAGACAAATAATGAACAACCCATTATAACAAATTAACTTTCCACTTCATCAAGGACTGCAAACTAAAAGCCATCTAACAGTCTACAATTCCTGGGCAGACTGCCAACATACATGCGGTTATCTTTCCAGTCGCCCAGTTCCAGTTCCAGACTGCCAGTTTTCTGCCGGCTGTACATGTTGGGCACCATGCCTCCCAGTGTGTGCAGGTGTCCACACAGGTAGTAGGCCACCGAATTCCTGATGGGCACACACACACACACACACACACACACACACACACACACACACACACACACACACACACACACACACACACAAAGAGTTAGGAATGTTTACAAAATTTAACAATCACAATCAGTCCACTCATCCCCCGAGATGAAGCATGAATTCAGTGAGTGCTACCTCTGGGGCAGAATAAAGTCAACAATGGTTATTCTAGACGTAGTAGAATCCCTTCCCAATGTGAAAATGCTGGACACTATTAATTTACTAACGACCCTCTTGGAACTCCCAATAACCTCAGAAAATTGTGCTGTTCTGCCTGCCTGGACTCTTCGCACATGCAACAGGCAGGTCCTGGCAGAGGCTTTCCACAGAAAGCCATGAGAAACTACCATCTGTTCTGCACTGTGCTGCATGGCCAGCCATCAGTTCAATCTCAACGTCTCTTCAATAATGAACAAACCAAGAAAAAAATCATCTGTAATGAAAAAATCATGAGTAATGAAAAAAACATGTCAAAAAAAAAGATAAGCTCAAAAGAAGAACGATAATTTGTCATCCTGGTCTGTCTCACGAAAGAGGCACAGCACAAAGATAACTGAATACTCCTAAAGCACTCTTTCACATATTCACACACCCTGGATGTCAAGGCCTTTAGCTGGATGTTTCATTTCTTTCTCTTTTTTACTTGCTGTAAAAATGGTAACAGTTCAGTATGTGTCAACATGGAGCACACACATTCTTCCACATGTACGGAAGAATGACATTTGGGGAAACAGAGGATGTGTGTTTTTCTTTACTTGAAAGGCTTACACGTTAATCAGTAAGCATCTTCATACACGACAAAGTATTTTTCATGATCCACTTTTTTCTCACGTGACATCTTGTATAATTTCAAAGGAAGAAAAGGGGTAAGTACAAAAAGGAAGAAGTCTAAAAAAAAAAAAAAATCATATATTTTCTTTTTTGCATTTGCCACACAAGAATAATGTCTGGCACAACAGAGTTAAGATGAGTACCTCATGACATGTCGGATGCCTGCGGGTCCTGAACAATGACGGACGAAGGGTAGTGACCGAACCAGATTGTAAGGTTACTGCCACGACTTTCCACATCCAGGTCCATCAGCTGATGGACACGGTCCTATGTGCAGAGAACAGCTAAAAAACTAAAAAATTTTGTTAGAAAAAAGGTAAAAAAAAGATAATACTTTGAAAGCATAAATAAAGTGTGTGTGTGTGTGTGAGAGAGAGTTTTTTGTGTGTGTGTGTGTGTATGTGTGTGTGTGTGTGTGTGTGTGTGTGTGTGTGTGTGTGTGTGTGTGTGTGTGTGTGTGTGCGCGCGTGCATGCGCATGCGTGCGTGTGTGCATGCATGCATAAATCCTTTAAAAGCATAAATAAAAGTGTGTGTGTGTGTGTGTGTGTGTGTGTGTGTGTGTGTGTGTGTGTGTGTGTGTGCATGCATAAATACTTTGGAAGCATAAACAAAGTGTGTGTGTGTTTGTGTGTGTGTGTGTGTGTGTGTGTGTGTGTGTGCGTGCGTGTGTGTGCGTGCATGCGTGCGTGCGCGCATGCGTGCGTGCGTGTGTGCGTGCATGCATAAATACTTTGAAAGCATAAATAAAGTGTGTGTGTGTGTGTGTGTGTGTGTGTGTGTGTGTGTGTGTGTGTGTGCACGCATGCGTGCGTGGTGTGTGTGCTTGCGTGCGTGCGTGTGTGTATGCCTGTGTACATGTTTGCAAAATTTCAGGTACAAGTTTTGAAATTAAAAGCAAGTAATGATATCTAATACATGTAAAAAAAAAAAAAAAAGCACTGCTCCTGATCTATTTTGGACAAAACTTTCCTTTGAAACACATAAGATGATAAATATTTAGCGTCTGGTGGAGACATCTGTTTGATATGGAAATTGTTCTTAAAAAAAGATACATGGCAAAAATGATGGACATGTTGTTCATCACTGTATAAAAAATTTAAGACATCTTCAAACTCACACCACACACACACACACACAAACCAGATATTCACAGTGCAAAAAATGTAAAGTATGGAATAAAGTATGCTATCTCACAGAGCGATAAAACCATTAAGTGTCCTAATGACCACAGCGCGAACAACCAGACCATCTTACATCATCCAGATATCCAAAAAAGTTGAAGGGTCTTTTAGGTCCCGGAACAGGACAGGCGTCGAGAGCGATGAAGGAGTAATTCCAAAAGGCGTGACATGCTTGTGGTGGTAGACAGGGGATGCTGGCGGCCCATCAGGGAGTACTTCCTGCACAGTCACATACTGACTGGTCACTGAGGTGAACGGTCAGGCACTTCACACAGTGAATTTTAATAATAAGCACCATCATCATCATCATGATAATCAAAATACTAATAAAAAAAAACAATAACATGAAATGTATAAAACACCTTGCCAAAGGTTCTAGGCACTGACAATCCACTCTAGCGTTTACGCAACAGGCTGCCTACTTGGGTAGTGCTGACTGAAGAGCTGCCTGCCGGGGCTTCATTCAGGCATTTCCTGTGTCATCCAGTCACTATTGTTCACTCCATTTCCTTACTGCCTTCCTTCTTTCAATTTCTCATGCAGGGTGTATGTTATGTGTAATGTGTCATCCATACCAACACATTCCCACAACAGGCAACAATGATACCATCATTTTCAACTTACCAGAAGCTGTGGGGATAAGGAAGCACTCACCTTGAGTTTTGTGAAATATAAAACAGTAAACATGACTCAAAATTATGAAATTTGTTTAAGTTTTTTTTAAAGAAATATACTTGGTAATTCTTGACATCATAATGAGAGCTGATCCTATCATATGCTAAACATTCAAGTGGACAGACAAAAGCTACAGCAACAGTCAGTCCCACTTCTAGCTTGGTCCTTAACCACCATTTTTGCTTCCTGGGTTAGGTCAGATCAAACACTTTCATCTCTCCCTTTCAAAATTGCTGTTTCATAATGATAATAATAACAGCATTGATTATAAACATACTTATCACGCATCATCTGATATGAGCTCACCACTCTTTACATGAACATTTTACACACTACCCACACATACACCTCACAGTGACAATCTACTCACAAAAATGCACCTACTATATATCAAGATACCAGGCTACAATTTCCTACCGAGAAACAAGATAGGGTAGGGTGTGTGAGGGGAGAGGGTGGTTTGGTGAGAGAAAAAGGAGAAGGGTGGAGCATGCAAGTGCGAACAAAATCTAAAACTCGGCTCAAAAAAGAAGGCTGCTTGTTTCTTCCTTGTATATATCTTCCAATTACCTGGTTTAAATCCACATTATTTGTATAGTGCAAACACTTTGGAACTGCTATCAACAGTGACTGACTATGCACCAATGTTGATTCTTATCACAAAAGTCAAAAGCGCATGCGGTTCTCAAATTCTGCCCGTGTCTCAACCAGACTGCATATACTGTACACCTGTTGTGATTGCATGATGCCGCTGTGAGCCATGTTTCATTGACACTAATTGTGACTATAAATCATGAATGAGTCGGACCTCACCGTTAGCTGCCAACACACTGACTTTGCCATGTATACATCAACAGACAGGTTCATAACGTAAGGTGTCCTGTTTCTGTGAAAAAATATTACCCCGCAGTTTGTACTTTCGATCAATAACAATGGACATATTTCATTAATTGCGACTCGCCGCAAAAAAAAATTGCTCTATGATTGTATAAAACTGAAAAAACAAAGCACTATACACATATTGTTCATATACACTCTTTTATTCTACTTCTGTTGAAAACACATTCAAACAAGCACATATAAACACGCATACGCACATAAACAGCCTAACACATCTGCATGTGAATCATCCACCTATACTCTTTCTCATCTCCCTAAAACTGCTATCACACTCTTACATGTGAAACACACACACCCAAAAGAAACAGTCGGTGTGAGTTAGTCTTCAATTGCAGAAAATGGCTCCTTGACATAGATCTAGCAAGTTGTGGTGTAAAAGGAGTGACATTTCCACACTTCCTCTGACTGATATTTGGTTCTTTTGACCTGCAGTGGGTTCCTAAATGGAGGTTTGAAATGGAATAAACATTTACCAAAATGTTTCAACTCCTGTTTAGATACCTTTAAGGGGTTTCCAATTTACTGACTAGATGATTCATGCAATCAAAAGATAAATCTCATGAGAAAGCAGAAGTCATTCATATGCTAGTCTCTTACATGGGTCTGCATGGGCCTGGCTTGTGTCAAACTCTATCTTTTCTGTGTACAAAATGTCATATTGCTAACACCACTTCAAAAGGCCCAAGATTACATCTGTACATAATGGGATGGCCGAGCTGCAGGCGTTGTGTGAATGGAAGTTTTAGTTGCTGTAAATGCAGGCATAGACCAAAGCACAAAGATGTCCATGGGAAAACAAAGATGTCAGCATTTTACCATGCTGTACTAAAAGGGTGCAGCACTCAGTGCTTATGCTGTGTTGTGCTGTGTCAAACTGTACTGAGTGTCGCGCACACATTCAACTGTTTTGCGTTGCCCTGTTGTGCAATTATGTTGCATTGTATCATATCGCATAGCATAAGACTGCACATCTTTATACTGCACTGTGGTGATATCAGTAACACTGCCTAACATTTTGTATATATCATATTCTGCATATCATTGTATTCTACTGCCTTATACTTTTCTGTATAAGCTAGAGAATACACTTCACTGCTTTGTATTGAAACAACCGGATAATTCAATTACAATTTTCCTGCGCTGTCATGTACATTGCAACTGATCCAGGAGAAAATAAATGACCTCATTACTCTGGTATCAACTTGTGACCACATGCACCACAAAACAATAGGCACAGCAGGAAACAAGCTGTCTGCATACCCTGGAAGTCTATTACAACTACAAGCTACTGGGCACAGGAGGAAGTAAACTTTCTGACCAGTCTAGTGTTGCCATGCTACAAATGCATCTCAAAATAAAAAGCACGAGGCTAACACAAATCTATGAGGGATTTGAAGGGTAGAACAACACAAACAAATCAGGAACATTTGCACTTAAAAGGATGCTGGTGGAAAAGAGAGAGAGACAGAGAGAAAAAGAGAGAGGAGAGGAGAGAGAGAGAGATCATGCATGTGTGTGTGTGTGTGTGTGTGTGTGTGTGTGTGTGTGTGTGTGTGTGTGTGTGTGTGTGTGCGCGGGCATATGTATGATGATGTTCCATATTACACAACATGGTGAGTGGGCGAAAGAGAGGTAGGAGAGGAGGAGTGATGAGAAGATTGAGAAATAATACAACAAAACCTCCACTTCCGTCTATGATTCTGTCAAATGTCAGATCCATCAACCCCAACAGCAAGAACTGTAATTTTGATGAGTTTTAGGCAAACTGTGCATTTTTAAGTGAATTCAGGACTCATGTTTACTTTCGTTTTACTGAGACTTTTCTTACAGACAAAATCACCGACGAATGTATGGCAATTAATGGCTTTGGTACACCATACAGATTGGATAGAGACTGTGCAATAACAGGAAAAGAATCGGGTGGTAGCGTGTGCCTGTATGTGAATGAAAGATGGTGTGACAGTGCAAATGTGTGCATGAAGCAGCGAATGTGTACACCACAAGTTGAACTGCTGTCAGTGTCCTTGAGACCCCGCTATTTGCCGCACAAGTTTGGCCGCACATTTGTGACAGATGTGTATGCCTCAGTCTATGACCAGTCATCTGCAACACGTGCTGGGCGCACAATTGCCGGTGTTGTCCATGATCTGCAAATGATATCTGCTGATGCCCCCCTCTTTTGTTGTGGGTGACTTGAAGCATTGTGACTTGAAAAAAATCTTCCTTCTTTTAAGCAGTATGTGACCTGTCCCACGTGGATTGATAGCACAACTGACTTGTGCTATGGAAATATCTCTGGTGCATTTAAATCTTTTGGTCTGCCACCTGTTGGTTTGTCTGACCATAATACTGTGCAACTGATCCCTGCATCCAAACCTAAAATACAAACTGAGCCTGTTGTGAGGAAGAGTGTGAAAGTATGGACGGCTGAGAGTGTGGATGAGCTGAGAGGATGTTTTGAGCGTACTGATTGGAGTGTGCTGTCTGACTCATGCCAAAATGTTCATGAAGCGGCAGATGTGGTTACTGATTATATCCTTTTTTGTGAAGACATGATTATCCCAACAAAAATAATTAAACTGTTTCCAAACAACAAACCATGGATCACAGGTTCAATTAAGATTCTTAATGAGAAAAGGATAGCATTTCAGGCTGGTGACAAAAAAGAAAGGAAACCAATACAAACAAAGCTTGATCGATCACGGTTCAATTAAGATTCTTAATGAGAAAGGGATAGCATTTCAGGCTGGTGACAAAAAAGAAAGGAAACCAATACAAACAAAGCTTAGGTGCGGAATATGGAGGGCCCAAAAGGAATTCAAAGCTAAAGTAGAAGAGCAGTTTCAGTTATGAAGAATGAAGGATGCATGGGATGGGTTAAAGATTCTAACTGGTGAAGCCTAAAGAAAGCAAAATCTTGCCAGATGAATTTTAATGACCAAACTGATTTTTCGAACAAACTCAATGATTTCTATTGTCGTTTTGAAAGAAATGATCTGGGTGGGACGGTAGACAATCTGGTAAAAGAGCTAAACAAAGGATCAAAGACAGGGAGACAAACAAGACTTTGAGATCCATGGGGATGTTGTGAAGTCACTGTTTTTGAAACTGAATATCAGGAAGTCAATGGGACCAAATAATATCAGTGGAAGATTGCTGAAATTGTGTGCTTCTGAACTTTGTAATGTTTTCTGTAAGATTTTCAATTGGTCTCTTAAGGCATGCTCTCTACTCAGTATCTGGAAAAATTCCACTCTCTAACCTGTCCCGAAGAAAAGAATCCCTACAACATTGAATGATTATCGCCCTGTAGCTCTGACCTCCATAATTATGAAGTGCTTTGTAAAACTTGTTCTCCGTCACTTGTTAACTTTTGTTGGTCAGTACCTTGACCCTTTCAGTTTGCTTGCAAACCCATAAAGGTACAGATGATGCTATTCTAACTCTCCTTCACAATGCTTTCTTCCACTTAAACAAACCAGGTTCTTTTTTGTGTATTCTTTTTATTGATTTTTCCTCTGCTTTTAATACTACTATACAGCCACATCTCTTAGCTATGAAACTGCTTGACTTAGATGTTGACCCAAAACTTACTTTATGGATTGTCAATTTTCTGTGCAATAGAACTCAGTCTGTTCGTTTTCAGTCTACACTATCCTCTGAACGCTCGACTTCTACAGGTGCACCCCAAGGCACAGTTCTTTCTCCTGTTTTGTTTACTTTATATACTAATGACTGTAGAGGCACAGAGAAAACTCCACTCATTAAATATTCTGATGATTCTGCTATTCTAGATATGTCAAACTCTGATTCAGTTTACTTTGACGAAATAAAAAAGTTCTGCAGTTGGTGTAAAGACAACTTTCTTGCCCTTTTATGTGCAAAAAAACAAAGAAATCTTAATCAATTTTCTGAAGAACCCAGAACCTGTGCCAGACCTTATAATTAATGGTGAAGCTGTTGGAACGAGTGAATGAGTATAAATATCTGGAATGATTGTCGATGATGAATTTAGTTTTTGATAACAATGTTACTAAAATCCATAAAAATTGCCAGTCAGAATATTCTGTTTGCAAAAGCTACGAAACATTGGTGTTAACCCTGTAATCATACAAACTTACTACAGATGTTGTGTTGAGTCATTGCTCACTGCTTCTTTTATGTGCTGTATGGAAGTTTGGGTGTGAAGAGCAAGCGAGTATTAAATGATGTGGTGAATGTGTGTAGCAAAGTGATTAGAAGGAAGCAAGTTGGAATGCAAGAATTGTATGACAGATGAGGGGAGCGGAAAGCAAGAAAGATTGCCAGTGACGACAGCCATGTTTTAGCAACATATTACGAAATCTTTACCATCTGGACGTTCTTTTAGGACCCTTAGAGTCAAGTCTAGAGCACAAAAAACTTTTATACCCAGGTCGATCCATCTCTTAAATTCATGATGTCTTTTGTACCACTTTTCATGCTTAGTGGTGTGAAGAAGTGAGAGAGAGAGAGGAAGAGAGACGTGAGGGGGAGAGAGAGAGGGTGTGGGGTGGTTGAGGGTGTGTGTGTGCTTGTGTGAATATATGTGTATTTTGCATATAATATGTGCTGTATGTGTATATATATGTGTATATGTATGTATATATATATATATATATATATATATATGTATCTCTGTGTGTGTGTGTGTGTGTGTGTGTGTGTGTGTGTGTGTGTGTGTGTGTGTGTGTGTGTAGATAGATAGATAGATAGATATAGATATATATAGATATCTGCTTGTGAGTGTAAAACCTATAAGTGTGCTTGTGTGTGTGCATGTGTATGAGGTTTTTCAAATGATTATGGTTGGTGGTGAGTGAGTGAGTGAGTGAGTGAGTGCGTGTGTGTGTGTGTGTGTGTGTGTGTGTGTGTGTGTGTGTGTGTGTGTGTGTGTGTGTGTGTGTATGTGTGTGTGTGTTGGAGGGTGGGGGTGTTGGACTGTACATGTAAATTCTGTACATGGCCATTTGATTGTGATGATTCTTGTATTATGCATGTTGTCTTGTTATATACTGTTTATTACGCACCTATCTTAATTTCTCATCTTTTGAGATAATAAAGTATTCATATCATATCATATTATATCACACTTCAGATATCATACACTACCTGTACAAATTGTCCCTTCCAGTCAAGTCAGACACATCAAATGCATCTGAAATCAGAACAAAAGCAGATAGGTAAAGTTGATAACAAAGGATAACACTGACAGACATGTGATCTATGCTAGATTACACAGCTAAGACTGATGACTAAACTGCTTGCCTCTCTTGATAAAAGAAGCATCTTTCTTCGTAACTGTTCTTGGCCGTGAAACAAGAGACAATTTCATGAAGTCTACTTACACAAAAACAATGATGCAATACGCTATGAAAGATGGAGTTGCTTCTACAACTTGTTACACTTAAATGACACAATACACATGTATGTATATACACACATATCAGCTATTATAAAAAAAAATAAATAATAAATAAAAAAGAAAAGAAAAACAAAATAGGGCAATTTACTGATAGTAGCATCACCTTTTTTTCTCACACTTGGCAGTCCAAACAAACGTATTAATCTTACTTAGCATGAATCATTGCCTTTACAACAGCCACGACACTTACAAATTTTGAGAGACCAAGGGGGGCAACCATGCCTCCAGTTAACTTTTAGCAAGAGCGGTTGCTCATGACACTTCTGTCACTTCCTTCCGTGAACTCTTTACTCAGCTGACAGGGCCTTTTAAAGGTAGCTGATTCAGAGGCACACCTTGGCATCTGTCAAGAATCTGGGTGTCACCGTCACCAGAGTTCTCTGTTGGGTCTAGCATATCAACATCACATGCCGTAAAGGCAGTAAAAGACCTTTGCCTATCTGAGACACAACTTGAAGATCAGTGCTAGTCACCTGAAGGTGGTTGCCTGCAAAACACCTGTCCTTCCCATACTGGAGAATGCCTGCACTGTATGGGGACCCTCACACCCAGTGCACCATTGACAAGATACAGGCTGTGCAAAGAACAGCTGCAGGTTTCCTCATCAATGAGTACCATGTTGCCTCAAGAGACTCAGTGACGATTGAAAAACTGCAGCGGACTCTCATCCAACATCAAAGGAAAGTATCAAAGTTGGCCATGCGAAACAACATTATAAATGAGCATGCTGTGAGCAACAGCAACATTATAGCAGTTTCCCACCCTCATTGAAGACATCATTTTCACCAGCTGCAACAATTCCAACGCCATACAAAATTTCATCACAGTTCCTTTCTACCAGCCACCCTTGACTCTTTAAAGTCGAGGATACTATGTACATAAATAAAAGCCAAACTCTAATTAGAGTGGGTATAAGTTGACCCCCCCCCCCCCCCCCCCCCCCCCCCCCCATCTTGATCCTGGGAAGTTTTTTTTTTTTTCTAAATCTTTCTTAGACCTGTTGTATGTTAGGGTGTGCCCGGATCACCTTGTCCTTCAGGGCAGAAAGCGAAACATAGTATCCTGCTGATGAAAACACAGAGACAGGCTGGCATTTTAATCCTCACTGTCTCAGGGTTTTTTTTTTTCTTTCCTGTTAGTGGCCTTCTGTGTATGCAACCTGTAAAGCAGCTGAGAAATCAGCCTGTTGATTTTGGCTGTTTAATTAATGAAGATGGAGAACGTTTTTCTTTGTCACCTTGTCATGAACTTGACCTTTCAAACACAGAGGCTAAAAGAATGTTGTTTTTTTTCTCTCTCACACCACTGTGTACGTAATCCAGCATGCACACACACATGCATGCAAAACACACACACACACACACACACACACACACACACACACATAATCTAACCATATCCATATCATCATATCAGACACATATATGCCCATCAAACAAAAGCACTCTTCAAACTACAACAGAGACCAAGCACTGACCGTGGGTTTCCACGAACGTCCAGGAAAGTAGCTGAAGTGAATGACTGACATTTTTCCAGTGACTGCTGGTACACCTTCCACTCTTCCTCGAATTGGGAAGATCTGCTGTCATCTGAGTGTTTGGCATCTGTAAGATCACCTGCAGGGCAAAAGAGAAAGAGTTTGTATTATAAATACCTGACACGTCTGTTTGACAGGAAGCATGTGCTTTTAAGGTTTACACAAATGTTTGAGCATGAAGCAAAGTCTAAGGGGCAAAACAATCTTGAAAAACCTTGCAAATTTATGCAAGTGTGAAGGCTCTTGAAGATACACGTATGCCTTCTCTCCCTCTCGCTCTCTCTTCTCTCTGTCTCTCTCTGAGTCTCACACACACACACACACACACACACACACACACACACACACACACACACACACACATGCTCACACACACACACACACACACACACACACACACACACACACACACACACACACCAGGCAGACTATATGTAAAGCATACACAAATATTAGATTGGTGCTTTTATCTTCAGTAAAATACAACTTGATATCCGCAAAGGTTTTAAAGTGTCAGGCTTGTTACACAACAGTAACCAAATGCACTGTTCACCAGCAACAACTTCTTCCTTCTTCTGGAGGCTCACTGACTATGCAGACAAGCCAGTTCTACTGATAAATGTTAATGTTTACTTCAACTCCTGTTGTCACCCCTACATTCTGATGACAAATGGCATCTGAACTGGCCACATTCCTGGTCTTTCTGCATAGTCAGAAGGGCATTTCTAGAATGCATGTCGTATGTCATCTGATCTTCCTCTCCACAGGCAGAGACTTTACAAAAACCACATTCACCTTCCCATGTACGAAAAGCTGTTTGTCAGTTGGGACTGATGAGCAACTTCGGCAAGACACTTTGCTGCACTCTGGTCAACACTGAAGCTTCCACCCGTGGACTAAAGCAGCTGAATGCAGCAATCAGGTTTCAAATTCTAGATGAATAATGTGGGGTATTCCTGTCCCACTATGCACAGGCAGAAGGCCACCTGGAAGACCAGAAAAAATGTTCTGCAATGCTCCGTGGAGAACAAACGGTGTGGCAAGGCACAAAAGGCTTCATGGTCATCCACTACAGCTTCTGAAGTCACCAGCCATGGCATCTTTCTCTAGCCTTCATTATGACTTCTGCAACTGAGACGGTGCTTGCTGTGTTGCTCCAATACAACAGCTTTTCCACCATCATCTTCTTTCTGAACAGGCTGCCACCTGAGAAGCACAGGTTTGTGCACTTTTTTGTAATCTGTTGTTTATCATGTCTGAAGACACATAGTTGTCCAATTTCACTTGCCTGTTTTGAACTGAACAGTATGTCAAGTAAGTGTTGCTTTACATTTTTTTGTTTTGTTTTTGTTTTTGTATTTCGGATCACAGTCTCCGAAGAAAAAAAATGGTTTGTTTTTGGATGTCCGTAATGTCCAAGGAAAGTGTTTAAATAAAAAAAGCATTGCGCTAAATTTTCTCTTCTCTTCTACTTCATTCTTTCCTAAATTATTCCAGCCTGACTTCATCAACATAATCAACCCTCTCTGTGGCATTCTCACCATCTGTGATTTAAGCACATTGCCACTGTACAGCAACATCCTTTATCATCAGCATGTCTCGTTAGTTTGCTTGCTTTCTGCTTTTGCTTTTGCTTGCCTATCCATGCAGACTTTCCTTCAGAATTTTTCCAGGGGCAACTCCCATGCTGCCATGAGTTGTCTTCCATGCATTAAGTGCAAGCAGCGCACCAGACCTAAGTAATCACCTCATCCACAAGTCACATTACATGTTGCGTTGCGTTGTGTTCTGTTGAGCAATGCTGTGCTGTGCCATGTCACAGTATGTGTGATGTGTTATGTTGTGCTTCAGACCTATATTTCACATCATCTTTCTACATCACATCAGTGTGACATATTACCTGTTACTAACACCAAGGATGGCTGAATCACTGGGAGGTAGTCTTGGCAGAACTGAACTAGGTTTGGACTCGCGCTTCGGATCTCTGAACTTGCTGATGTGTATATCCGACAACTGTGAGAGAAAAAAATGCGAACAATAAAAATTGAGAAAAAAAAATGTGTCACAAGGAAATGATTTTCAAAACACATGTATGATGTAAGTCAAATTAAGTGTTAGTTTTTTTTTTTCTTTTCTAATAAAAAAAAAAATCAAATGGTTCACTCCGTGGGTTCTTCAGCAGCACTTGTCTATTTCACCATTTTCATTATCATGCAAATCATTTGTGAATTTTGTCTAGTATCTAACCCTTGCCTTCACCAGGAAACAAAATTCAGCAGTGATGTATTCCAGATTGGATCAGCAAATTGGTCTGTTCATCATACAGAGATTCAGACAGACACAGAAGACAAGAAACATTTGAAGAAGAGGAAACGAAAATCAGGCAGACAAAAAGATAGTGTTAAGAAGACAGACCACTTGTTGTATAATATCATCTATATTGAATGCTATACCCAAAGTAAAACGTGATAATTATCAATATCAGCAGCATGCAATACACCTCAAGACAATTAGAAACAGTGATTTATCAATTATAACACATCAAATCATCCTGTTGAAATGACAAAGCTGAATTATGAAACCAATACTGTTAAACTGATGCGACATTACGACAAAGCATATGCTAATAAAACCCAGTGATCGTGTTACTCTATACAACCAGTATGACAAACTCATGAAAGGCAAATAAGTCAATCAAAACCAGTAACCTTGTCACAAAATCATTAAAAGTCAGGAGCTGCCAATGCAATAGTCCACTGCCTATGGATCAAACAAAAATCAAATACATAAGCAATGATAGTGGCCTATATTTGTGTCAATACCTATTCATCTGAACTGTTGAAATGCCAGTAATTACTGGTAAATGCAAAACACACACACACACACACACACACACACACACACACACACACACACACACACACACACACACACACTATTTTGCCATGAACATCTTTGATGCGCAACTGGTCTTTTAGTTGCAGAGCATAATAATGACATGAAAAACAACAATAAAAAGTAAAACTAAAAAAATAATAGCATGCCTGCCACTGTGGTGCAATTGCATAGCCTCTGGGAGGAGAGGTTGTGGGTCTGGACTTCTCAAAGTTTATGTGTAGATGTGTGTGTGTGTGTGTGTGTGTGTGTGTGTGTGTGTGTGTGTGTGTGTGTGTATGTGTGTATGTGTGTCTGTGTGTCTGTGTGTGTTTGTGCATGTGTGTGTGTGGGATTGAGAGAAAGAGAAAGAGAGAGAGAGAGAGAGAGAGAGAGAGAGATGAAGTAAAAAGCAATAAGATATTCAGTTTAATTTGTATTGCTAGTAAAATTAAATTAAATTGGAAATGAATACAGCCAGCCGTGTCTCCCTGATGAGTTTCCGACCCAGCGGACGAAAGGCCTCGGAGCAGGCAATACAAATATATCTGCCTTTAAAAGGGATTGCGATGCTTCCCTTATGCAGCCAGTGAAGAGTTTTCATATTTTCTTAATTTCATGTTCCCAGTTTTTACAACTTCAACCTCCTGTGGCCCCCCCTCCACCTTCCTTAAGTTCAAAGTTTTGCCAAGTCATTACTATGAAAACAAGTTAGTTGTTGGCCTGCGTTTGTTTTTCCCCCACTATTAGATTGTTCGTCTTTGTATTTGTCTGACTTTATTCAAGTTTAAAAGTCTGTACCAGTCTTGAATAAAAGTTACATTGTGTTAGGTTTCCTTATGGGAGCAAAGACTACCCCACTTATTTACTGTTTATTGCTAGTAAAGTTAAAGACTAGGCAACTGCAACAGGTTGTTGTCTTGCTGACATCAGCTCTCACAGCAGATCTTTAAAAAAAATAAATTAAAAAAAAAAAAAAAATAACCTCACTGAACAGATTTTCTAAAGACCATGCAGGATTTTTTTTTAAAACAAATCTTTTTTCCTTGAATCATATATATATCAAACTGAAAAAAAAAAAAATATTTCAGAAATTAAAAATCACATCTGGTTGGACATCACTGAACATGATTTTCATGGAGTCTGATGCAATGCTTTTATGTCTGACTTCATGTCTGAGAGAGCAAATGAGAAAGCAAGAGAGAAATTTATAGAGAGAATACACAGAGGGGTAGACAGAGAAAGGAGTGTGGAGAGAGAGAGAGAGAGAGAGAGAGAGAGAGAGAGAGAGAGAGAGAGACAGAGAGAGACAGAGGATAAAGAACAGAGAGGGGGAGAGGGAGAGAGCACAGGAGGGAGGGGGGGGGGGGGGAGAGAGTCAGAGATAGAGAGAGAGACAGAGAGAGACAGACGGAGAGAGACAGACAAAGACAGACACTAGACAGAGAGAGAGAGAGAGAGAGAGAGAGAGAGAGAGAGAGAGAGAGAGAGAGAGAGATGTGAGATAGACTGAGAGTGGTCGATTGAAAGATTGATTGTTATTATTCCCAAGGGTAACAGAAAAGCAAGAAAATGCTTTTCTCTTTTGGCCCTTGTCCCATCAGGTACTCAGGAAACCTACTCACTAACATTGTTGGACAAAACGATATGATGATACATTATATAAACTAATCATAACAAGAACAGTAAAGATTCATAAATCAATGTAGGACACACACATGTATAAAACTCTCTCTCTCTCTCTCTCACACACACACATACACACAGAGAAACGCACACACACACACACACACACAAAAATGCACACACACACACACACACACACACACACACACACACACACACCATAGTACATAATATTCCGAAGTAAAGTGAGAAGAAGAATAAGTCACCAAATACAGTATTATTATTAGAATAGCCTGAGGAAGGTTGATCAGTGATTCATGAGGAAGTTATGTTCAAGCAGACATACATTATTCAACCTTATTCATACAAGAAGACTGATTTGTAAAGCTGTGATGAAGAGAGGCAAAATGGTGGTGTTGAGGGTGGGAAGCTGTGAGGGGGGGGTGGGGGGGGTGGGGGGGGTGGTGAGCGTGTGTGTGTGTGTGCATGTGTGTGTGTGTGCGTGTGTGTGTGGTGTGTGTGTGTGTGTGTGTGTGTGTGTGTGTGTGTGTGAGAGAGAGAGAGAGAGAGAGAGAGAGAGAGAGAGAGAGAGAGAGAGAAAGAGAGTTTATGTGTTGTTCATCTTCAGAACATCTTCAATCATCAAATCAGTAGCACATTATTTTTTAAACAATGGTACTGGTAAATGGCAATGTTCAATACTCACTTTGGGAAAGAAGGTAAAAATGTATGTTGGTGATAATACATGAAGCAAGAGACTAAAGTATATATGCACTGGTAATATGAATTATATGATCTTTCTACATGACTTGTGAGTGAGTGTGAATTATGTAAACAACATTTTTCTCTATGATTCTGAGAGACAGAAAGAGAGAGAGAAAAAGACAGAGAGAGCGAGGGACAGAAAGATAGAGACAGGGAGAGGTGGAGATTGAGAAAGAACAAACAAGACTAAAAAGAGAGACTAAGAATGACTAAGAGAGACAGACAGAGAGACAGAGAGAGAGAGAGAGAAAGAGAGAGAGACAGAGACAGAGATGGTGATGACAAGAGAAAATGAGAGAAAAAAGAGAGAACAAGAGACAGATCAAAAGACAGACACAGCAGAAGAGAGGGAAAGAGAAAGATGAAATGATAAACAAAGTGAACTTAGAATGGGGCAGATAAAAGGAGAAAAAGAGAGAGTGATCTTAGAATGACCAAGATAGACATTGACAGAGAAACTGACAAGCAATGAGACAGAGACAGGGGTGTGAGAGTCAACTGAACGGAGGTGGAAAGAGAGTGTGCTGACACCACCACACACACACACACACACACACACACACACACACACACACACACACACACACACACACACCCATACACTGTCACACTGTGTGTTTTCTATAAGCAGACCGAAAAGTTATCTGCCCGGAAGTAGTATAACCACTCTTTTCCCCCACCTCATGCACTGAAGATTGGTAACAGCATTCACGTGATTCTGTGCCTCAATAGAACAGCCAATACATTACACATATGCACATACAAACAGAAAATTGCATACATGAACACATACTAACATGCATACACTTGTCTCTCTCTCACACACACACACACACACATTTTACAAATATTTAGATATTTAGCCATGCTGCTTTTTTTTTTTAACCTTGTTTCATATTTTGACACTTTCTTTGTACATCGTTTTACCACTATACCAGACTGAGAGAGCAGGAGAGGCAGGGAAGAATATCTATGTGGTCAGAGATGAAATAATATGGAAGAATAAATCTTAAATCAATGTTAGTGAACCGCCAAGAGAAACGTGGACAAATGAGTCACAAGACAAAACACAACGCGTTTCGACCTCTTAGGTCTTCTTCAGGCAGACACAAACAAATAGGACAATGAAAATGAACGAATTTGTCACTTAGCTTAAAGTTAGATCTCTTCGGCGCAAGGTAGGCACGCGTTGAATTCAAATCTATGGAAATTCATGGCATTTTTTTCGTTTTCGGCTACATCTTTTTTTTTTTTCAATGAGACTGTAATTGAGATTATCCACAACAGGGTGAGTATACCTGCACAATCCAAAAGATCTTATCTGGTTCTCCACCGAGTTGGGGCCACTGGCCATCTTCTCTTCGATGGCGAGCCGGTAGAGGTTCTGTCGTTACGTTTGGATCAAGCGCATTCTGTAAGGCAGCCCATAAAACTGAGATGAAAAGGACACCGAATATCACTGCAACGATGGCTTTCATCATGTACGATCTTGAACGACGACACGAATGATATTTCATCAGTCATTGCTGGAACTATATATCCAACGGGAGATTTTTTTTTTTTTACTTTCTCGATTTTCTCTGGCTGTCTGCTCGATGAAAGGGGGCACCACTCGGTTCCGAGTAACACAATTTGTGGTTCCAGTCCAAAGAGGTAAAATTTAATCAACCGATAGAGAGAACTCGACAACGTGACATATTCAGCAGTAGAAAAATCATACAATCAGATTAGACGTCATGCTTGAACATTTTGGACGACTTTACCTTCAGTTATTGTCATAAGACAGACCATTCTCAGTGGGTATTGAAAACAGTATACTCCTCATTTAAAGCTGACCATGGAAGCCAGTTGAGCGATTCCTTCCTGAGGTTTGAATCATCCCTTATGGTGTACTGATTCGATAGCGAAGGGCTGGCCCAGTGGTATAACACTTTTCAAGAAAGTGATTGTCCAAAAAAAAAAAAAAAGAAAAAAAAAAAAAAAAAGAAAAAAAAAAGAAAGAAAGAAAAAGACATCGCGGATCCGAAGTACAAATTCCACAGAAAACAGGATTTTCTTGTTTTCGACTTTTTTCCACCTTTGGACGGATACTTATGTCGATGACACAATTTCCCTCCACCACATATAATACAATGCATGATGTATACTCAGTCAGAAAGCAAATAAACATATTGAATTGTTATTGTTTTGTCCCAAATGATCGATAACCAGGTTTTTCATTGCTGTTCCGAGATGTGAAAATTGAAGATATGATTTAAGATTAGCTTACATTAATGTCAATAATAATAACAGTAATAATAATAATAATAATGATGATGATGATGATGATGATGATGATGATGATGATGATGAATAATAATAATATAACAACAACAGTAACAAGAATAATGATAGTAAGAATGATAATGATGATGATGGCGCTTTATCTTGAATAAGCCGTAAGCGCTAGCAACAACAACAACAATAACAACAATACAAATACAGAGGACAAAACTACACAAATCACATAGCATAGGTATTATTCTGCATTTCACACACCAAACACACCCTGTCTACTATTACTATGGGATCTACGTTAAATGGAAG
>JADBJO010005491.1:5000-7500 GCA_016801955.1 Conus betulinus
TGGACTTTCACCCTTTCTTCTGTTGTTGTTGTTATTGTTGTTGTCGTACCCTGGATAAAAGACTCCAGGGATCATCCGACCAGCCGAAGTACTTGAACGCTATGGTACAAATGCATCAGCTGGGGATGAGAACATTACGTGTGTGACCGTTTTTGATTACCCCGCCACATGGGCAGCCACACTCCCACTTCGGGGGATTTTGGAGACTGATAATGTTATGCTAGGAGAGCTTGTCACAACTGAAGACAATCCCCGCATAACTATGCAGAGCATAGCAACATTTTGATGTAGCCTTTGGTGTTCTAGCCTACGTCAGTTGGCCTGACACACCCTTAAGCCAAGGCGGGACCCTTTCTTCTGAACATGAGAGATGTATCCATGGAGAGCACCAACCAGCCAGATCTTCAGAAGGATTCCCCTGCCTTCCTTTGCAGACCCACAGACTGGCTTCTAAATCTGTCACTCTGGTTGAACATTACTTAGTCATCCACCATGACATCATTTGCAGAAATTCGTTGTGCCAACTTTTATTGCAAGAGATTACCAAGCTTTCCATACTACATGGGAGAAACAAAAAGGATTTGAAATAACTCAAACAAGTCATTCATGCTGTGATCAATTTTCGCTCACTTTGAAAGTTTAATTGGATTATTGATTTTCTTTCGAAATGGCACCCATATATGCCGATGTTAGCAGGCCCAGAATGAATTATGAATGATTATGACATTGTACATTATACTAGTGTAAGTATGATTATAGCACTCTAGAACTGTCACATCGCCTAAAACAGCTCCCTTGGACATTATACAGGACCTTAAAAAACCAAATATGTAAAATGTCATAACTCACTCGGCTTGCCTTATGAGCTCTCTCTCTCTCTCTCTCTCTCTCCTCTCTCTCTCTCTCTCTCTCTCTCTGTCTCTCTCTCTAGTATAGTCTCTCTCTTTGTCTGATACTCGATTCTCTCTTTACACATCATTTGTTTGGATTTTGTTCTTTTTACTTTGTAACCTTTTGTCTTTTAAAATGTAGAATAGTATAGTATTATCGTTTTGTCTGATACGTCGTCGATTTTTTTCTTTCACACATCAACATTTGTTTGGATTTTGTTCTTTTTTTTCACTCACTTGTGGCGCAAGATTGGCATTTGTTTCAGGATTTTCAAAGATTTTTCATAGTTCTTAACTTAATTTATGTTTATCTTGTCAAAGATGTAACATTCATAGTTCTTAACTATTATTTTATGTTTCAAAAAAAGTTTCCAAGATGTAAAAGCATTTCAGTTCTTAACTATTCCAATGTTTCAGCAAACTCTTGTCCAAAATGTAAAACACGAATTCATAATTCTTAACTATTCCTTTCATGTTTCAGCAAACTCTTGTCAAAGATCGAATTTAGTTTCGCAACTATGGGCAAGATGTTTCAGCAAACTCTTGTCAAAGATGTAAACACGAATTCATAGTTCTTAACTATTCCTTTTATGTTTCAGCAAACTCTTGTCAAAGATGTAAACACGAATTCATAGTTCTTAACTATTCCTTTCATGTTTCAGCAAACTCTTGTCAAAGATGTAAAACACGAATTCATAGTTCTTAACTATTCCTTTTATGTTTCAGCAAACTCTTGTCAAAGATGTAAACACGAATTCATAGTTCTTAACTATTCCTTTATGTTTCAGCAAACTCTTGTCAAAGATGTAAACACGAATTCATAAACTCTTTATGTTTCAGCAAACTCTTGTCAAGATGTAAAAACACGAATTCATAGTTCTTAACTATTTCCTTTTATGTTTCAGCAAACTCTTGTCAAAGATGTAAACACGAATTCATAGTTCTTAAACTATTCCTTTTATGGTTTCAGCAAACTCTTGTCAAAGATGTAAACACGAATTCATAGAACTATTCCTTTTATGTTTCAGTGTCAAAGATGTAAACACGAATTCATAGTTCTTAACTATTCCTTTTTATGTTTCAGCAAACTCTTGTCAAAGATGTAAACACGAATTCATAGTTCTTAACTATTCCTTTTATGTTTCAGCAAACTCTTGTCAAAGATGTAAACACGAATTCATAGTTCTTAACTATTCTCCTTTTATGTTTCAGCAAATGTTTCAGCAAACTCGAATTGTCCAAGATGTAAACACGAATTCACAGTTCCTAACTATTCCTTTTATGTTTCAGCAAACTCTTGTCAAAGATGTAAACACGAATTCATAGTTCTTAACTATTCCTATGTTTCAGCAAACTCTTGTCCAAGATGTAAACACGAATTCATGTTCTTAACTTCCTGTTAGTTTCAGAAAACTCTTGTCAAAGATGTAAACACGAATTCATAGTTCTTAACTATTCCTTTTATGTTTCAGTAAACTCTTGTCAAAGATGTAAACACGAATTCATAGTTCTTAACTATTCTATTCCTTTCATGTTTCAGCAAACTCTTGTCAAAGATGTAAACACGAATTCATAGTTCTTAACTATTCCTTTTATGTTTCAGCAAACTC
>JADBJO010005491.1:12500-17500 GCA_016801955.1 Conus betulinus
ATCCTCTTCACTATCCCCCATCACCATCACCCTTTCCCCTCTCAGCTTGCCCTGCTCTCCTCTCCCTCTTTTTTTCCTTTCAATTGACTCAACACATTAGGCAAAGATCAATCACCATCAAATTCTCCCCATGTTCTCTTTAAAAGATAAGATATTATCTCTCGTTACAAGAGAAATTACATTGTGACCGCTGCCCTAAAAGTTAAGACATACATATTTATAGTTACAAACGTGACACTGGAAATTGAAATTACTTACAAACAATAAAACATGCGTGTAACACCAAAATGGGAATTTCAATCTTTCTCTTTTGGTAGTGCAAATAAAGTACGCACTCAGCCACTCATGATTATATATACATAAATGTGTGCACGTATGAGAGAGAGAGAGAGAGAGAGAGAGAGAGAGAGGCAGAGAGAGAGGAGAGAGAGCGAGCGCGCGCGCGCGCGCGCGCGTGAGGAGAGAGAGAGAGAGAGAGAGAGAGAGAGGAGAGAGAGAGAGAGAGAGAGAGAGAGAGAGAGAGAGGTGATTTATCATTAAAAATCATTAAGATAAGACATATTCCAGACATTTCTATTCCTCACTGTTCCAGGACATGCACACACATAAAACAGACACAAAACACACACCCACACTCCAGCATCTATACTTTCCCGCTTGCTCACAGACATACACACCCGCGCACATGCTTGTGTCACAGGTGATCCATCGCCTCTTCTTGCACGCTGTGTTTGTTTAAAAGCGCAATGGATTTGAACACAAAGCTCTTTTTTGTGCGCATCAGCTTAGCTCTGGGAACACAAAAATCGTCTGCCTGATGGAAGGAGCACAAAACTGTCGCGCAAGCGTATGCCCACTGTCACTAACAGTCGCAAGAGCCTTGTTGACCGCACGCCTTTCATACAACTCACTCATACTCTCCTGTCTGTCACCAACAATCTTACCCCGCAGATGTTCACAACGCTATCCAAGAGTTTGCTGTTTTTCAAATTAAGATTTCCATACCAGCAAATGCATGAAAAAAGTCAAGACAGACTCAATAAAACTCCTGTAAAATGTGTTTTAAGAATTTTTGGCTGGACATGCAGATTCCTCAATTTGCGTAGGAAATGCATTCTGATTTGGCATTTTTTGTATGCGGACCTGGTGTGTGTATTCAAGTGAGCTTATTGTCTAATGTTGTGCCCAGATATTGTATTCCTCTACCCATTCTTTTTTTTTCTCCATCAATGTAAAGATCAGGCACATAATTTTTTCCGCTTTCCTAAAATCTATGATCATATCTCCTTGTTTTTTGACGTTAAGCTCAAGATATTTTTCTTTACACCAGGTGCTGAAACGCTCAACTTCATCAAAATATGTTACGTCAGAATTGGAAAGGTCTATAAGGGCTGTATCATCTGAATATTTAATGACTGGTGTTTCTTCTGTACCAATGCAGTCGTTGGTGTACAGAGTAAAGAGGACAGGAGAAAGAACGGTACCTTGAGGGGAACCTGTGGAGCAAAAGAGGACAGATGACATGACAGATTGATAGCGCACTGACTGGGATCTGGAGATGAGGAAATCTATGATCCACAGGATAAGCCTGGGTCTGACATTTAAGGATAAAAGTTGTTGCGCTAGGAGATGAGGCTGGATGGTGTTTAAAAGCTGATGAAAAATCAATAAAAAGAATACGAATACGAACAAAAGAATCTGTTTTCTCCAGGTGAGTGCAAGCGTTGTGTAAAAGTGTGAGAGTGGCATCGTCTGTGCATCTGTTGCGTTTGTATGCAAACTGATAAGGATCTTGATGACTGACTGTGTCAGTGAGGAGGTGACTGAGTATTGCTCTTTCGAAACACTTCATCACAATGGATGTTAGAGCGACTGGGCGGTAGTCATTGAGGGAAGATGGTTTAGACTTTTTTGGTATAGGACAGATCACTGAGGCTTTCCAGAGAGAAGGGACAGATGAAGTTTTAATAGACCAATTGAATAGTCTAGTGAAGACATGACAGAGTTGAGATCCACAGTTCTTGAGTAATACACTACTAATATTGTCTGGTCCAGGCGCCTTTTGGATATTTAGTCTTTTAACATTTGAAAGTATTGTCGTATCTTCTATAATGATCTCATCTTCTCATTCGATAAAAACCACCCCCCCACCCCCACCCCCTTTCTCCTCACCGTACGTTCCTTGTCCCGACTCTCTTTCACACACACACACACACACACACACACACACACACACACACACACACACACACACTTGGGCTTCATCAAAAAGTGTGTGCGTCCATATGATTGGTACCAACTGCAAAGAAAACAAACACCATTTATGTATGACCAACTGTGTTCGCTTGTTTGTTTCTTTGTTCTGTTGTTTTCATATTGCACAATTGGAAGGTTTCAGAAAACGTCATATACCGACACACACACACACACACACACACACACACACACACCACACACACACACACACACACGGGTCCACGTATAAGTGCCAGTGTGTGCGGTGGGCGTGCGTGCGTGCGTGCGTGCGTGTGTGTGTGGTGTGTGTGTGTGTGTGTGTGTGTGTGTGTGTGTGGTGTGTGTGTGTGTGTGTGTGTTGTTGTTGTTGTTGTTGTACTTCCGTTTAACGTCTTCCCACATAAAGTGATTCAGACGGTTTGTAGTGGTAGAGTGTATGATGAAAGTAGTATGAGTGCGTGCAATCATATGTGTGTGTGTGTGTGTGTGTGTGTGTGTGTGTGGTGTGTGTGTGTGTGTGTGTGTGTATGTTTATGTTAACAGGTAAGTTTATGATATGATTTTTAGAGTGCCACAGTTTTTAAAGAAATACAGTAATTTCACCATGTCCAATGGAACTATTTCTGTTCTTCAATAGTATCTCTGCACTAGAGGTGTATCTGATGAAGCTGGAAGCAGTCCTTTGAATGATTGTCTTCATTACAGCACATTTTCCAGTGTTCACGTGGGCATATTTTTTCCCATTTTGGACACTTCATTTAAGCGTACAGTTGAGAAGTTAAAGAGTGTATATAATACAATCGTATGTTTGTATCTTATTTGTAAGCGGCATTATATTAATAATTGAATTTAATTAGCATGAGCATGTGTTTGTTCAAATGTGTTGGGAAAAAAAAAAAAAAACTCTGATAAAAGTTAAGTTATAATTCAAAGAATATTCCAACTGGGCTTTGTAATAAATGTTTACAAATTTAATTTGTGTGTGTGTGTGTGTGTGTGTGTGTGTGTGTGTGTGTGTGTGTGTGTGTGTGTGTGTGTGTGGTGTGTGTGTGTGTATGTGTGTGTGTGTGTGTGTGTGTGTGTGTGTGTGTGTGTGTGTGTGTGTGTTGTGTGTGTGTGTGTGTGTGGTGTGTGGTGTGTGGTGTGTGTGTGTGTGTGTGTGTGTGTGTGTGTGTGTGTGTGTGTGTGTGTGTGTGTGCGTGCGTGCGTGTGTGCTCGTGTGTGTGTAAAGCAAGGGTTTTGTCTGTTCATGTCTGCCTTTGTGTGTGCACTGTTGAAGAAATGACAAAATGCTCAAGGGATGACTCTTAAATTCTGATTGTATTCCTGTAACACCGAACTTGTTCACTCGCGAAATCGTTTGAAAGAGACTGCAGCTTTCGGGTATTCAGTTGCTTTGTAAAAAGAAAAAAAATCCTTATATTAATGTTCTATTGTCAGATATGGACCAGTCACGTTTCTCACAGCTTTATCAACCCTCTTCTGCCCCCCTCCTCCCCCCCCCCTCCGTCCCGTCCCCACTCCCCATCTCTTCCTCTCTTTTCTCTTCCATCATGCAGTTGCTCTTTTTTTTTTTTCCTCTCCCCTCCACTCCTCTCTCCTCTCTCTCTTCTCTCTCTCTCTCTCTCTCTCTCTCTCTCTCTCTCTCTCTCTCTCTCTCCTCTCCTCTCCCCCTCCCCTACCCTCTCTCTCTCTCTCTCTCTCTCTCTCTCTCTCTCTTATGTGTTTACTCTTTGTTTTGATTCCAATTGATTTTCTTCCCTTTATCAAACGTGCACTCCCTGTATACAGGCCACTGGCCTTACAGTAAAACATTTCGGAGCTAGGAATTTTGTCTGTCTGTCTGTCCATCCCTCTCAACTAGTCCCACTGATTTAAGAGTGTGCTATCATACAGATGACTCTATGACTCCCTCTATCCCCCTTCTCCACCATCCCCCTCCACCTCCTCCCCCCAACACACACACACACACACACACACACACACACACACACACACATACACAGCATATCCCAAATCGCCTTCAGGCTGGCAACAGATTGTAACTGGTGGCAGTCTAGCGAGACCCCCTGTTTGATTTCCATGCTGCCATAAAAAAAAAAAAAAAAAAAACAAAAAAAAAAAAAAAAGAAAAAAAAAACCCTCAACGACCACAAACACAAAGAGATATTTCAAGCTCTCTTCATGAAGGCCTTCATTGCACATCTGCTTCAGCCCCAAATTACTGGCTCTGTTCAGCAGTACCAAGCTCAAAAGGGGGGAGGAGGGGGGGGGGGGGGGGGGAACAGCATCAACACTCAACACCTCTTGCACGTGCTGTCTGGCGTTGCTGTCAGTGTCGCTATCATGGCTTGTCAGCCTCAAACTGGCTTTTGGAAACGGGTGAAAACTGTATGGTTTTCCTGGGTTTGGTCTTGATGCCTGGCAAAGCGATCGGACAAGCAGTTAGGAAAAGGATGAATCACACAGACAGCGCAATGTCTCCAACGTATCGCTGTGGTCAGTTTTGTGTGTTGAAGTAGTGTCTATTCTGTTTTGTTTATGAATTTTCATTTTGGAATTTAAAAAAAACAATAACTGTTATTGATATTTCAGTGGAAGAACGGAGGAACAGACTATAGAAGTAGGCAGCCAACCCACTTTGTTCAAGATGTCCTCACTGGCTTGAGGGGTTAGGTCCAATCAGCCAAGGAGTGTTACGCTCTTTTTCAGTTGATCTCTTATACATCTAGACATTGCTTGTTACTTGCCTCCTTAGTTTAAAT
>JADBJO010005491.1:22500-40000 GCA_016801955.1 Conus betulinus
TCTCCCCTCTCCCCTTCTTTTCTTCCTTTCCCCCCCTTCTTTTCCTTTCCCCCCTTCTTTCCCCCCCTTTACCTCCCCCTTTCTTCTTTGCCCGTTTCCCTTCCGTTTGTGCTCCCCCTCCCTTCTTCTTCTTCCTCCCTTGTTTTTTTTTTGTTTCCCTTTTTTTTTTTCCCCTTGTCTTTTTCCTCCTTTTCCTCTCTCCGCTCTTTCCCTTGTTCTCCCTTTCCCCCTCCCTTCTTGGTTCTATCTCTCTCTTTTATTTCTTCCTCCCGCTTTCCTTCCTTCCTCCCCCCCTCTTTTCCTTCCTTCCCCATTTTTTTTTTCCCTTTTTAGCCTTTCTTTCCCCCCCCTTCCTCTTCCCCTCCCTTTTTCCCTCCTTTTTTCCTTCTCTTTTTTTTTTTTTCCATTTTCCCCCCCCTTCCCCCCCTCTCCCCCTTTTCCCTTTTTCTTTTTTTACTTTTCCCTTTTCCTCCTTCCCTCTTTCACTTTTTCCCTTCTTTTCCTCCTCCCTTTGCTTTCCCTCCTTTTTGCCGTTGCTTTTCTTGCGTTCCTGGGGGTCTTATGCGCTTTGCCACCCCGATCCTTCTTGCCTTTTGTTGCATTTGCTTTTAGAGCTTCCTTCCTTCCCTTTTTTTTCTTTTCTTTGTCTTTCTGTTCATCTTCTTGCCACCTATACCTCATAGGCACTGCACCTCATGCTACCCTTCCGACGCCGCGGTCCACAGCCACACCCTGACCTCAAGATCCCCCCCCAGCCCCTGCGCCCGCCCGCCCGCAAGCCACAGGGGAGCAGTCGATGGTCAGCTCGGTCATCAACACACACACCAACACCTGGAGGAGGACAACTGGCACTGCTTGTCCCAGTCCCTTCGGGCGAGTTCAGTGGCGCCTGTTCCGGTCCAACATACTCAAGTACAAAACCCCCCTACTAAGCCCCTTTACTCTGACTGACAATTAATTGCTTTATGTCCGCCGTCGGCGCCGGAACAAGTGATAGCTGTCCCTCCTGGAGAGCGCCCGACCACGTCCGTCCAACTATCCCAGGAAGATTGGCCGATGCCGGTGATCCCGACAGAACTAACTAAACCAAGGCCATCAACGTGGAAAGGCAATCGAAACTGAGGTCATTATGAGAGCAGGGCGTGGAGAGAGTAGAATTTGGAACTTTTTTTTTTTTTTTCGTTCTTGGAGGTTGATTGCTTGCAAGATTGGGTTTTTTTCTTTTGATTTTTTTTTTTTTTTTTTTTTTTTTTTTTTTTTTTCTTTTTTTAGATGTTTATACTTTTGGATGGGCTGCTTTTTGAACATGGTTTCTTGGAGGGCATCTAGTAGGGGGAATAGTTTTTTCTAGAGGAGGACTCCTTTGAGGATGGTTCCTTTGAGGATGACTTCTTTCAGGATGTTTTCCATGATGGATGGTTTCCTTTGAGGATTTGTTTGAGGTTGTTTTTTTCTATGAGGATTTCCTTTGGACGATGATTTCTTTGAGGTTGGTTTTCCTATGACGATGGTTTTCCTTTGAGGGTTGGTTTTCTTTGGAGGATGGTTTCTCGTAGGATAGTTTCCTTTGAAGATGATGGCTCCTTTGAGATGGCTCCTTTGGAACATGGAATCCAAAACCCAGGTTTGGTTTCTCGGAGGATGGTTTCCTTTGAGGATGGTTCCTTGAGGATGGATCCTTTGAGCATGGATCCTTTGAGGTTGGTTCCTTTGAGGATGGTTTCCTTTGAGCATGGATCCTTTGAGGATGATTCCTTTGAAGTTGCTTTCTTCGGAGGATGGTACCTTTGAGGATGTTCCTTTGAGGATAGTTCCTTTGAGGATGGATCCTTTGAGGATGGATCCTTTGAGCCATGGATCCTTTGAGGATGGTTCCTTTGAGGTTGCTGTTCTCGGAGGATGGTACCTTTGAGGATGGATCCTTTGAGGATGGTTCCTTTGAGGATGGTTTCTTTGAGGTTGGTTCCTTTGAGGATGTTCCTTTGAGGATGGTTTCCTTTGAGGATGGTTCCTTGGAGGATGGTTCCTTTGAGGATGCCTTTCCTTGAGGATGGATCCTTGAGGATGGATCCTTTGATGATGGTTTCCTTGGAGGATGGTTCCTTTGAAGGATGGTTCCTTTGAGGATGGGTTCCTTTGAGGATGTGTTTTCCTTTGAGGATGGTTCCTTTGAGGATGGATCCTTTGAGGATGGATCCTTTGAGGATGGTTCCTTTGAGGAAGTGTTCCTTGAGGATCGGGTTCTTTGAGAGATGGTTCCTTTGAGGTAGTTGGTTCCTTTGAGGATAGTTCCTTCGAGGATGTTTCCTGTGAGGATGGATCCTTTGAGGCCCCCCACCTCCTCCCTCTTCATCCCTCCCGTCTCCTCCACTCCTTCTTCTTCTTCTTCGTCTCTTCTTCTTCTTCTCTCTCTTCTCCTCCTCCCTCTCTCCTCTTCTTCTCCTCTTCCTCTGTTTCCTCTTCTTCTTTCTCTCCTTTTCTTTTCTTCTTTCTTTCTTCTTCCTTTCTTCCTTTCTTCTTGCTTTCTTTCTTCTTTCCTTTCTTTCCTTACTTTCCTCTTTTTTTACTTTCGTAACTTCTTACTACTGTTCCTTTCTTTTCCTTTCCTTCTTTCTTTTCTTTCTTTCTTGTGTCCTTTCTTTTCCCTATAGAACTGCAGGGCTGTGACGGCTTCTCATCTTTCTTCTCATCCCCCCGTCCCCAGAGAGACACTCTCTGTGGGCCAATGGGACTCCCACCGAGTTTTTCATTCATTGGCAGAAACACTTCAAACACTTCGTAAAAACTACTTTCACCGGTGCGACGGGCTGCTTTTTTGCCTTGCTGTTTTTTTTGCACCTGACAGCAACATCGTCAGATCTGCTCTGTCCCTGCCGGACAGATGTCTTGTTCACAGACGGCCTTTTTCCTCCAGTGTCCATAAAAAAAAATAAAAAAAAAAAAAAAAAAAACCTGAGCAAGTCCTAAACTTTGGAAACTATTGACAATGGTGTTTAGGACGTGAACAAGAGAGATGGAGATGAGAGCGAGCGATCCGATAGAGAGAGAGCGAGGCGAGGCGAATAGATCGAGAGTGTGGTATGGGGCAGGAGAGAGATAGAGGAGGAGGGGGGTGAGAAGGCAGTGGAGAGAGGTAGAGAGTAAGAGAGATAGAGAGAGAGCGATGGAGGGATATAGAAAGTAAAGATTAGAAGCGAAGACGATCCCATACTTTCGAAAGAGAAAGGAGAAAGAAGAGACTACAAAAAGAGACACAGAAGAGAGAGGAGAGACAGAAAGAGAGAGACGAAGAGAACAGACGACAGCAGAACAGAGATTTTGGTTTAAACGGACGTCTATATGTACGCTATGGAGCCGACAGAGAGAGAAGAGAATAGGAGAGAGAGCGATAGATAGATATATCGAGAAGAGATAGAGAGAGAGAAGAAGAGGAGATAGAAGGGAGAGAGGAGAGAGAGACAAGAAGACCGACATACAGACAGAGATACAGAGACGGGGGTAGGAACGGGGTGGGACGGACGGGGAACGATAGACGGGGCGGACCTACTTACCGACAGAGAAAGATAGAGAGACAGAAGGAGAGGAGAGAGAGATAGAGAGAGAGAGGGAGGAGAGGGAAGGAGGAGCGCTTGGTTCAACAAATAAATAAAACCAACCCCTGAGGCGGAGGCGGGGGGGTGAGGGCGGTAAAAACTGCAAATCGTCACGCTCTCCTACTTACAATCACTCATATACACACAAACTGCACACTGGCGCATTTTTTTTTTTGTTTTTCTTCTCTTTCTTTTTTTTGTTTTCCACGGCGGGACTTGGCCTTTCTTTTCCGCGTTGGTAAACGCCTGCATAGGAGAAAAAGGACAGGGAGTCTTAAATTTATTAACACCATACCCCACCAAGTAACAGCAGAACATTGTGACTTGTTTTTTTTTAAACCGGGTAGGATGAAAGATTAAGATGCGGCTGTGCAGCTTCAAACAGAGAGCAGATTCAGGT
Organism: Conus betulinus; assembly: GCA_016801955.1. Taxonomy (NCBI): domain Eukaryota; kingdom Metazoa; phylum Mollusca; class Gastropoda; order Neogastropoda; family Conidae; genus Conus; species Conus betulinus. The sequence continues at coordinate 26,494 of JADBJO010005491.1, forward strand.
CAGACAATGATTTACCACAAAAACCAGACAAAACGGGAACGACTGATTGACAATAGAGAAGGCTAAACAAGATATTATTGCTGTGCTGCCTATGCTTGCAAGGTCAAAGAACACACTCATTATTGTTTCAACAACCGTCACACCGACTACTGTGTGTTGTGGTGTGTGTTTGTGTTTGTTTGTGTGGTGTGTTGTGCGTGGTGTTGTGGTGTGCGGCGGGGTGGGGTGTGTGTGTGTGGTGTGTGTGTTTTTTTGTGTGTGTGTGTTGGTTTTCGTGGGTGCGTGGCGTTCGCGTGCAGCCGCGTAAGTCGTTGCGTGCTGTGTGGTGCAATGCGTGCGTCGTGTGTGTGTGTGTGGTTTGTGGTGTTTGTGGTTTGTGTTTGTGTGTGTGTGTGTTGTGGGGTGTGCGTGCGTCGTGGGTGCGGGTTGGTGGTGCGGTGGGGTGGCGGGGTGGTGCGGGGTGCGTACGCGACGTGTTTGTGTTCCGGTCCTGTTTCGCGTCGTGTCGTCTCGGTCCGGTGTTTTGCTTGTTTGCTGCGTGCCGTAACGGTTTGTGTGTGTGTGTATGTGTGGTGTGTGTGTGTGTGTGGGTGGGTGTGGTTTGTTGTGTTGTGCCTGTGGTGTTTGTGTGCGATGCATGCGTGCGGCGGTGCGTGTGTGTGGGTGGGGGGGGGGGGGGGGAAGAGTAAAGAGAGAGAGAGAGCGAGAGAGAGAGCGAGGAGAGAGAGAGAGTTGGTGTGTGTTTGTGTGTGTGGTGTGTGTTGTGTGGTGGTGTGTTCCTGGGTATCGGGGTTTCTTCCCTTTTCCGTCAATGATTGATACATTGGAATGTAGACGCGCCTGGGGCAAACAGCGGCCACTCTAACAAACCCAACACATGTGAGAAAAAGCACGAATCAAAGTAAAATGGCGTCTTTAAGGGAGCAAAAAAACAAGTCCTCCCACACTCTTTTTGTCCCCTAAATGAAAAGCTAACAAGTCAGTCCCCCGGCCGTTCGCCGCTCGCGCGCCCGTCGCGGGCAATCTTGCTGTGCTGTGCGTGTGGTGTGTGTGTGTGTGCGTGCGTGCGTTGCGTGCGTGCGTGCCGTTTTGTTTATAGTGTGTAGTGTGTGTGTGTGCGTGTTTGCGTGCGGTGCGTTCGTGCGTGCGTGTGTGTATTGCGTGCTTGCGTGTGTGTGTGTGTGTGTGTGGTGGGTGGTGTATGTGTGTTTGTGTGTGGTGTGTTGGTTGTTGTGGTGTTTGTGTATGTGTGGTGTGTTTGTGTTTGTGCTTGTGTGTGTGTGTGTGTGGTGTGGTGTTGTGTTGCGGCGCCGTGCGCGTACGTGCATTGCGTGCGTGTGTGCAGGTGTTCTTGCGTTGCGGGTGTTTCACCGCGCGGTCGCGCCTCTTGCTTTTAAAACAGCTCCCCAACACAGAGACCCAAACACACCCATTATACGTTTTTCTGTTTTCTTCTTTCCGTGAAATAGTACGGATTGTTTGTTTGGGCAGAAAACTCCCAGAACATTTTTTTTTTTTAAAAACGGCAAGTTCATCGGATACCTCTAAAATCAGCCTCTCCTTTAGAGTGAATGAACCACAAAAGAAAAGCCCCACTAACCAAACCAGAAATTTACCGGTCGGCACATGGTATAAAAAGGTTTTTTTCCCTAATGGAAACACTGAGTCCGACAACAGACAGAGATCCAGCGTTTGATACCACAAGGTGCCAACCAGGTTCCTCGAGGAACTAACTAACTCTACTTACTACTCTACTATCTTAGGAAACTACTTACTCCTAACCTACGTACTCCGCATCATCCTCCTACAAGAAAAAGAACGTAAAGACCCAATGATTCTGGTCTGTTGTTGGTCTTCCTGTGCAAACCTGGTCCACCAACCTAGTTTGGTATTGGTCCCCCCACGAAACCCCTTCTGGGCAACTGTCAAACGACGGCAGATTGAATGCACTGGTTTGGTTTTGGTTTGGGTTGTGGCCACGACTTCATTTTCGTCCACCAAAACCCCACACAACAAACGAAACCAACAACAAAAACAAAAACACCCTCTCCTCCCCGGAAAAACAAAAAAAACAGACAAATACCAACAGAAAACCCCAACCCAAAACAACAAACACACAAACAACAATCAATCGTCAACAACAAAACAACACAAAACACACAAATTATGATTTTTCGATTTCATTTTATTTTTTTTTATCTATTATTATTATTTATTCGTCACCCAACAAAAAACAAACAAAACCAAAACCCCCTCTCCAAAAAAACATCCTTCCTTCAAGGATACCGTTGAAGGAGTGAGGGGGCAAACAAACCACAGACGAAGGAGGGGGCTGCAGATAAAGAGTTGGTCGAAAAATATACGGACTGGACCACACTGAACCATCCAGATCCCCTCCCGCAGCTACAAACAAAAAGCCGGAGAAAACGCGGCGGCCCCTGGCCTTCTGCTTTGCCTTGCCACATCAACTCAACGTTCCCTTTCCCCAACTACCACCCCACGGTCCAGATGGGACTGACTGACTTGACCTGACCTGACAAGTACAAAACATTACTGACCATCTGCACACCCACCAGCCAGTGAGGGTTTGGATCGGATATTTAGCTTCTGTTTAAGAATTTCTTTTTTTTTTGTTGTGCTGTGTTTTTCCCCCTTGTTGGCTGTTCTCCTCGTTTCTTTCTCCCCTTGCTGGTTCTTGCTCTTTCTTTCTCCTTCCCTCCATCAACTCCCCCCCCCCACCCGCCTACAAAAAAAAACCCCTCCCCCCCACCACGACTCCCCCCTCGCCCCTCCCCCCCCCCTCTCCTTTTTTTTTTTTTGGTACTTTTTCCCTAATTTCGATTCGTTCCCGTCGCCCGGCGAGTTTTAAGTTCGTTGTTAAAACCGTCTTGTAGTCCGCCATCAATCCACCAACCAGGTAACAACGGTTTGGAAGGCTGTCACGCCAGCAATAACAAAGTCCTATCTGAAGAACGGGTAGAGACAGATAAATAATAAATAAATGAAGTAAAGGAGTCATGTGCAATCTTATCTTCACAACACCGTTAACACACACAAAGAAATGAAAAAAAGGAATACTAACTCACAAACCAACTCACTAAAACGGAGCGCCTGCACTCAGGTTATTTACAAAACAATGTATGACTATACTTAATGTCAATTATAACAATCCAAATTGCAGTGTTGGGGAAAAGTAAACCATACATAGAAAAAAATACAGGGCCAGCGAATTTGGTTTGAGCGTTTTCAAACCTCAACCTTGTTTTTCTTAAAAAGAATCAAGCAGAGTAATTTTAGAAAAAAACAAAAACAAAAAGCAAAAAAGCAAAAACAAACAAACAACAAACAAACAAAAAACAAAAACAAAAAAACCCTGTGAATTTCAGCCACAAACAAAACTCGATGCAAAGTCCACATTGGCCTATACATGCAACAGAATGATCCAGCTGGTGTGAACCAATACAGAAGTTCCTGTTTCATTCCCTTCCCCCCCTTTCACCAAAACTGCCCATTATTCATTCCCTCCCCCATTCCCTCCTGATTTGCCCCCCCCCCCCCCCCCCCCCCCCTTGTGCCCCCCCCCCCCCCCCCCCCCCCCCCCCTCCATGTGTAAAATGGAACCCAAGAAAGTTTGAATTTTTTACCAGTTATAAAGGACGATTGGACTGTGAATTGGACTACAGAAAGGGATGAAAACATCTGACGACAGAGAAGGGAGATTTCATTGATTGAAAAACAGCTGACGACAGAGAAGGGAGATTTCATTGATTGAAAACAGCTGACGACAGAGAAGGGAGATTTCATTGATTGAAAACATCTGACGACAGAGAAGGGAGATTTCATTGATTGAAAACATCTGACGACAGAGAAGGAGATTTCATTGATTGAAAACAGCTGACGACAGAGAAGGGAGATTTCATTGATTGAAAACACTGACGACGACAGAGAAGGAGATTTCATTGATGAAAACAGCTGACGACAGAGAAGGGAGATTTCATTGATTGAAAACATCTGACGACAGAGAAGGGAGATTTCATTGATTGAAAAACAGCTGACGACAGAGAAGAAGGGAGATTTCATTGATTGAAAACATCTGACGACAGAGAAGGGAGATTTCATTGATTGAAAACAGCTGACGACAGAGAAGGGAGATTTTCATTGATTGAAAACATCTGACGACAGAGAAGGGAGATTTCATTGATTGAAAACATCTGACGACAGAGAAGGGAGAATTTCATTGATTGAAAACACCTCTGACCGACAGAGAAGGAGATTTCATTGATTGAAAACATCTGACGACAGAGAAGTGAGATTTTCATTGAATTGAAAACCGCTGAGCTGACGACAGAGAAGGGAGATTTCATTGATTTAAACAAGCTGACGACAGAGAAGGGAGATTTCATTGATTGAAAACATCTGACATACAAGAGAAGGGAGATGTTCATTGATTGAATGGCAGTCAGCGAGGAGAGCGGGGCAAACAAGGCAAAACACAACCACACACACACACAACAACCGGCAGATCAGAAAATTTTCTGAAGGAGCGGGGAGTGGGGAGGGTAAGATGTTACTTGAACACCCCCCTCCCACCCCTTCACCCCCCACCCCACCCTACACACACGACAGAGCATACCAAAGGGGATGGCAATGTCAGAATACCGTCCTCTGAAATGAACGAGTGCGCGCGCGCGCGCGCGCGCGCAACGACACACACACACACACAGTTTCACAACACAACACACACACCAATCCTCTCGCTACCCACACTCTTCTCCACTAAGCTCTCTCTCTCTCTCTCTCAAAATCATCTCCTTCACATATCTCCTCTCAGAGAGAGAGAGAGACTCTCACCTCTAAGACAGAGTGTCTTCAGATAGACAGATAGATGACAGATATTAGAGATAGATCCTTGTGTGAGAAGATTGCTATATATTAGAAGATAAGTGGTGTAGATAGATCTGTGTTGTTTGTTTGTGTAAGTTCGCGTGCGAGCGCGCGAGAGCGCGCGAGAGAGAGAGAGAGAGAGAGAGAGAGAGAGTTTCATCAGGAAAACCCCGTTAACAGCGAACGGACTAGTTCCAGTGAGTCTCTAAACAAGAGAGAGAGAGAGCTAAGAAGGAGGGAGAGAGAGAGTATAGAGAGAGGAAATATCAAAAAAAACTCTACAAAATGAGCAGACAAGGCACAACTAGTTACAGGAGCACCACAGTACACACACACACACAGCACACAACCACACACACACCACAGAGAGAGAAGAGAGAGGGAGAGAGGAGAAGAGAGAGAGAGAGAGAGAGGCAAATAAAAAACGTGAAACTGGCTACAACGCACACAACTAATTACAGTGGTACACAGTCGAGAGATGAGAGGAGAGAGAGTAGAGAGAGAATAGAGAGAGAGGAGAGATAGAGAGAGAGAGAAGCATACAACAAAGCTAAACACTAGCTACAAGCACATAGTTTACAGTGATATTATAGAGAGAGAGAAGAGAGAGAGAGAAGAGAGAGAGAGAGGCAGAGAGAGGAAAAGTATAAAAAAAAAAACCGCTAAAACTAGCTACACGCACAATATTTACGTTGAGGCACACAGTACAACACACCACACACCCACACACTTACNTGTGAATTCCTCAAATGGATGTCATCACAAAGGCTTCGAAATATAACTTCTGCAATAACATATGCAAATTCTATGTTCTATCAAAACTGTCAAACTGGCTTTCAGAGTCAATTCTGTATGAGAATGAATTGGGATTTTTTTTTTCCAATGAAATGCTCTTGCTCCAAGATGAAACAAAAAATTATCAAGACGCAAACTGGCTCTCAGAGTCAGTTCTGTATGACCGTCAATTGGGAGTTTTTTTCCAGTGAAATGTTCTTGCTTCGAGATGAAACAAAATTATCAAGACGTAAACTAGCTCTCAGAGTCAATTCTGTATGGCAATGAATTGGGATCTTTTTTTTTTTTTCCAATGAAATGTTCTTACTCCAAGATGAAACAAGATTATCAAGACTCAAAACTATCAAACTGGCTCTCGGAGTCAGTTCTATATGACAATGGCTTTGAAAACCAAAATGTGAAATCGTATGAAATAGTTGGTGAACAAAACAGTCGATCGTGTGAGCAACTTCAGTGAACTGGCCGCATAAGAGAGGAATCTGACCACATCCATGTAAAGGAAGATGTAAGACAGACTGCTATTGGAAAACAAAACCCAAATTCAGGTACATGATATGGAATTGTTGGCATATCTGCTGATATATTACCTGTGTGAAAATGACTCGCCGTTTCATTTCTTGGTTGTTCCGTATCTTGTTCAATCAGGTATGTGTTCTTAAGAATGAATTACGACATTTATAGCCTTCCACAAAAAGAGGCGTAAAAGAAATACATGAACAGGAGTTTTTTTTTCTTATTTCAGTTTGCCAAGGTAGTAGGTTTGTTCGATGCCTCGTACATGATGGTATAAATAGTACATGCAAATAAGATCTTAGTGAATGAAGCAGGAATTCAGTTAGAATAAATCTGATGAGGATAGCACTGTCAAACGTTAATTAATTGTTCGGAAAAGTTTGAAAAGAAACGGAAGCGTTATGTTAAGGCGTCTGCTGATTTCGGGAGGGTCTTTGATTTTCCTTTAAAGACAGAGTGCTTGGATGTTTGAGGACTTTTGTGCATTGGTAGACTGTTTTGTTTGTTGCTTGTCATATGTAGATGTCCTTTTCTTCTTCTTCCTCGTTTGCCTCTCTTTAGATGTCCAGCCCAGTGTCCAGTAGTCCGCCGCAGCTCCTCCAGGGTGCCGTACAGCTTGGCCCCCAATGCTGTCGGTGTCGGCCAGTATTTGTTTTGGGAATGTCCTTTTCTTTATTACTTTGTATGACAGGAAACGTTGATCACAATCATGTTGTTGTTGCTCTTAGTGTTACGGTGCTTTCTTTCGATAAAGTCAGCCGACATTGTGTGCTCGTTCTGCTTTCCTTTCCCCTGTCATCGGGTGTAACCCGGTGTTCTCTTCAGAAAGCTTGGCTATGTCTGGAGTTGTACTGTCTTCACCTGTCGGCGGAACAGCAACGAGTGAGGCTGAGGGATGCACGTATCAGTTGCTTCACGGTGGCGTTTTCCGCCGATTTCCGCCTCTGCAGCTCTGTACGCACATGGTGGTGCACCCATGGGAACGCTCCCGTGGAGGTTCTGTCGTTTCATATCCAATAGTCATTATACAATGGCATCTGCTTGGGAGCAATTATGTCCCTTGACGTCTTAATGGAGAGCCCTGTGCGTGCCTGCATCCGATGTGAACACAGCAAAGGCTTCCACGGGCGGGTGCAGGATTTCTCCCAGTTGGTTTGTTTCGGCAGTTGAGGACAGTACTTCTCTGGGTTCCACAAGCACCTTCGGGTGTGTCTTGTTCTGGTCACAGGATCCTGTATCTAACACACACACACACACACACACACACACACACACACACACACACACACACACACACACACACACACAAGACAGAGAGAGAGACAGAGAGAGAGAGAGAGAGAGAGAGAGAGAGAGAGAGAGAGAGAGAGAGAGAGAGAGAGAGAGAAGAGAGAGAGAGAGAGAGAGAATCCCGTTCATGCCAGTCAACTGTTAAAAACCCGCACTGACGTGGTACATAATGTTAACAATACGATGCTTGTTGTTGATAAGGACAGACAAAGAGCTCGTGCCATGTAGAAAGGGAGGATTTCTGACAAGACATAGGCAATGATTTTTGGTCACCAAGAAGACACTTCAAATCATAGCTATCCCAAACAGCACTGTTTCAATCCACGACCGAGTCACAAAAAGGCACATGTGACTTTACAGTGGAACGGAAAGGCAGCTTTACATTTCAGCAGATCAAAAATAAATCTTCGTCCAAAATCTCGTCATATGGGTACTTGATGAGGTGAAAGGGTTCCTAAGGTTCAAATGTACGGGTGGTTAAAAAAAATCAAAGTACTTTGTACTTATATATTAGAGTGCTGGTGCTTGCATGATGTGAGACATAAACAATTTACAGCAGACTCCATGAAAATCTTGTTCAGAGATATCCCACCTGATTTGATCTTTGAATTTCTGAAACAGATTAACATTTTTCATCTCATCTAAGATTTTACAAAAGAAAGATTTTCAACAAAATTTCTGGTGTGATTTTTTTAGAAGGTGTATTTTAAACCTGTGTTCTGTTAATTTTTTTGGATTCCTTATTTCTTTTTTTGAATGACCTCTGAGTTGACTTCAACGCGGTGACAGCCCTGATATGGCCCTTTGCGGTCGGCTGGGCTATAAACACCATTATCTTACATTACCTAACATTGTATCAGATAGTGTGGGGAGAGGGTAGGAGTTAGGTAGTGTTTCTAGTTGTATTCCTTTTAAAGGTAACTTCATGCATTTCACACTGAATAATTATGACTTGACTGAATGCAAAGCAAACACAGTTTTTAATCATCTTTTTTGTTGGTATTTTTTGTTTCTTACACAATAATGTTTAACATTCAGATAGAGCCTTCTTTGAATTCTTTACTGTCTCTTTTTTATATGAAAAATGTGCTCGTGGGTTTTCAGATCAGACATGTTAATAGCTGTACTTTTTTTTTTGTTTGTCCGGAAATAGAATGCGAAATACTATTTCCGCTTCCCCCCTACGTTGTTTGATTTCTAGATGTGAGTCATTAAAAAGAAAAAAAAAGGACAATGTAGGATAGGTGGGAGAGGGTGAGAAAGGAATTGGGGAGGGAAAAGGGAGGAGGTGGGAGAAAGAGGCAGAGGAAGAGGGGCGGAGATAAAGGGCGAGGTATTTACACACACACACACGCACACGCACACGCACACGCACACACACACACACACACACACACGCACACACACACACACACACGACTGGAAAAAGCTAATATCATGCTGATTTAGGCGGGTACTGGGGAAAGGAGTGCTAGAGTTGTTGGTGTACGGCTGGTTAAGTTCGTTCTCAGGTGTGTGTGTTCTGTGTGTTGTGGGGTAGACTGCAAAGGGTTAAGTGCTCGCAAGAGTGGCAGCGTACATAGATGTGCATGCGTGAGTGCGTGCGTGCACGCGCGGGGGTGTGTGTGTGTGTGTGTGTGTGTGTGTGTGTGTGTGTGTGTGTGTGTGTGTGAGAGAGAGAGAGAGAGAGAGAGAGAGAGAGAGACAGAGAGAGAGAGGAGAAAGAGAGACAGACAGACCGAGAGAGAGAGAGAAGAAGAGAGAGAGAGAGAGAGAGAGAGAGAGAGAGAGAGAGAGAGAGAGAGAGAGAATTGATGTGGGGGAGGAGGGGAGGAAGGGGGAGTTGGAGTGTTTAACTTTCTTTGGAGAGGGGGGAAAGCCCACGTGTGGGTGTATGCTAGTTGTCATCGGGTGTCTATACAACGAACGTGAGTGGAGGAGGGATGACAGAACACCTGGTTCGTAGTCTGGTGTTACGGGTTCGAATCTCGTTGGAATCCGTTTGTCTTTGTCTGTCTCTTTCTCTGTGTCTGTCTGTCTGTCTCCTTGTCTGTCTGTCTCTCCATCAGTGTATGTGTCTGTGTCTGTCTGTCTGTCTGTCTGTCCGCTTGTCTGGCTGGTTGTCTGTCAGTTTGTCTGTCTGTCTCTCCTCATCTCTAATCCTAACCACTCTCTCTGTCTCTCTCTGTCTCTCTCTCTCTCTCTCTCTCTCTCTCTCTCTCTCTCTCTCTCTCTCCCTCTCTCATCTGTCTTCTTGTGATTAAGAAAATTCTCAATAAAGAGTTTATTTTCCTTCCAGTAAACAGAAGAAAACATTCCGTGAATCCGGGGTGAAAAACTCTCTGATGGGGACCAAAATGCTGTTGGCCTTTTGAGCATCATCGACTGATGCAACCGCGTTTTGTAATGATTGGTGTGTGTCTGGTCAGTCTTCATTTCGAACCTCTCTAGTTTACAATCCGCGGTCTGGTGTTGGGGTATTGGTGAATCTTCATTGTAAGCCTCTCTAGTTTACAATCCGCGGTCTGGTGTTGGGGTGTCGAGATGACAGAATTGTCGTTGACTGACCCCGCACGTCCCTTTTTATTGATAAACCTGAAAACATTTTACACAGTCATTGAGCGACAGCCTCACCGCCCCTTTTGGATAGGTCAATCTACAGATATCTCACATTGTTGCTGAGTGCACCAGAACCTTCCTACCCCTTTTCTATGGGTTAACCTACGAATGTCCCAAAGTTTTGGTACGTCACTTTCATATTCGTTTTCTGTTGTCTAACCTACCTAAAGGTATCCACATCTATGATGAGTCATTCCGCCCCCCATTTTTCTATGGGTTAACCTATAGACATCCCACTTTATTGATAAGTCACTGCTCCACTCTTTTTATTTTCATCCGGGGATTAACCTAAAATGACCACATTGTTGATGAATCAAACCTCCGCCCTTTTTTTCTATGGTTAAACCCACAGATATCTCACATTGTGGGTCAGTTGTCTTTTTTTTTTTTTTTTTTTTTTTCGTACGCAGGCTGATACTTCTGCAGATAATCCCAGTAGAGACAGGCAAGGATTAATCCCATCTATCCAACAAAGGGGGTGGAGTTTTGTGTGTGTGACCGTTTTTTTTTTTTTATCCCGCCATTAAGGCAGCCATACTCCATCTTCGGGGAAGGTGCATGCTATGTGTGTCATCCATACCAACGGCCAAACTGGCCTTCTCTTCCGAAAGTTGGTGATGGGATTTCACGTGTGTGCAAGATGTTATGCGTGCGTTCACACACGGAACCTCGGTTTATAGTCTGATTCGAAGGGCTGTTTGGGAAATGGAGTCAGAACCAATGTTAATTCCGAGGGAAAAAATCCCCCTGTACCGAAACGGCCCGGTGGAGATTCGAACCCGCAACCCCAAGATAACGAGTCCGGCGCTCTACCAGAGCTATTCCGCCCCCCCCCCGTGGATCAGTCAACCTCCCACAACTTTTTGTAGGGGTTAACCTACGGACATTGTTGATAAGTCATTTGTTCACCCCTTTTTTCAAGAGATTAACCTATTGTTATCCTATATTGTTGATGAATCGCCGCCCCTGCCTGTTCGCTCCATGCGTTAACCTACAGATACCTCATTGTTGATAAGTCACTTCTCAGCCCTCCTGATGAATGGGTTAACTTCAACATATCCCCCATTGTTGATGAGTTCTCTGGGTTAACCTATAGATATCCCCTATTGTTGATGAGTTCTTCCCCCTCTTCCTGATGTCTGGGTAACCTATAGATATTCCCCTATTGAGATCTTCCCCCTCATTCCTGATGAGTTATAGATATCCCCCATTGTTGATGAGTTCTTCCCCCTCTTCCTGATGTCTGGGTTAACCTATAGATATCCCCCATTGTTGATGAGTTCTTCCCCTCTCTTCCTGATGTCTGGGTTAACCTATAGATGCCCCCCATTGTTGATGAGTTCTTTCCCCCCTCTTCCTGATGTCTGGGTTAACCTATAGATATCCCCCATTGTTGATGTTCTTCTTCCCCCTCTTCCTGATGTCTGGGTTAACCTATAGATATCCCCTATTGTTGATGAGTTCTTCTCCCCCTCTTCCTGATGCCTGGGTTAACCTATAGATATCCCCTATTGTTGATGAGTTCTTCCCCCTCTTCCTGATGTCTGGGTTAACCTATAGATATCCCCCATTGTTGATGAGTTCTTCCCCTCTTCCTGATGTCTGGGTTAACCTATAGATATCCCCCATTGTTGATGAGTTCTTCCCTCTCTTCCTGGTGTCCGGGTTAACCTATAGATATCCCCCATTGTTGATGAGTTTTCTTCCCTCTCTTCCTGATGTCTGGGTTAACCTATGGATATCCCCCATTGTTGATGAGTTGTTTCTCCTCTTCCTGATGTCTGGGTTAACCTATAGATATCCCCCACTATTGATGAGTTCTTCCTGCTCTTCCTGATGTCTGGGTTAACCTATAGATATACCATACTGTTGATGATTTTCTCCTTCGACCGTTTCTCTGAGGGTTACTCTTAAATATCCCATTTTGTTGATGAGTCAATCCCCGGCCCTCTTTTTTCATGAGTCACCCGAAAGACGTCTCTCTCTTTATTGATGAATCACTCATCCGCTCCTTTTTCTATGTATTAGCCACTAGATTTATATCGTTGACAAGTCATTATTCCGCCTCTTTTTCTATGGATTAACATATACATATCCCACATGATTGATTAGTCACTCCCACGCCCTCTTAACTATTGATCAACCTATAGACATCACAGATTGTTGATGAGTCTCTTCCCATCATTCCTTTGGGTTAACCTACATATATCACAGATTATTTTTGAATCCTGCCCACCGCCCCCTTTTCTATGGGTTTAACCCACAAACATCACAGATAAAGTAGAGCCATTTCCCACCTCTTTTCTGCTGGGTCACATGCAAATACCCCGCCTTGGCTTAGGGCTGTGTCAGGCCAATTGATACAGGCTAGAACACCAAGGCTACATCAACATGTTGTTATGCTCAGCATAGTTATGCGGGGATTGTCTTCAGTTGTGACAAGCTCCTAGCATGACATTTTTAGTCTCCAAAATCCCCCGAAGTCGGAGTGTGGCTGCCCACGTGGCGGGGCAATAAAAAACGGTCACACACGTAATGTTATCATCCCCAGCTGATGCATTTGTACCATAGTGTTCAAGTACTTTGGCTGTTTGGATGATCCCTGGAGTCTGGCTAGCCAGGGCACGACGACGAAGACGACGACGACGACGACGACGACAACAACAACAACAACAACAAAAACAACAACAACATGCAAATACATCTTGCTGGTCTTGAGCCTCTTCTTCGTTCGTTTGCCGTCCGTTGACCTTCCTACAGATGTCTATAGACGTGGCCAACTGGTAGAAGGGAAGTCACTCTGTTGGTTCTCCCCTCTTCTGTATGTTAACTGCATCCGGGTACTCTTGGATCGTAGCTGCTGTTCCATCTAATGTTTACGCTGGTGTTCATTCTTGCCGTCTTGGCTTCTTTGTGCTGACATAGTTGCTGTTTTTGTTTCTGTCGCTTTTTGTTGCTGCTGGGGTCGCTGTTGTTCATGGGTTTGACTTTTCCAACCACATCTTCCTGTGTTGGCATTGATAGTCTGATGATGGTGATGATGATGATGATGATGATGATGATGATGATGATCTTTCTACTCTTTCTTCATGTTCTTGTTCTTGTTCTTGTTCATCATCATCATCATCATCATCATCATCATCATCATCATCATCATCATCATCTTCTTCTTCGTCTTGTCTTTTTTTTGGTCATAATTGTTACTGTCGTCTCAGTTGTTCTTGTTTGCATCGTCGTCATTGTTATTGCAGTTGTCGAGTCTGTTGATGTTGATGTTGCTTGTATTCTTGTTGTTGTTGCTGTTGCTGATGATGTTGATAGTGACAATGATGATGATACTCAATGCCTTTTCATTTCCTCACAGAAAAGACAGGAGCACTTCGCAGACCCGCCTGTAGACACCCAA
>JADBJO010005491.1:55000-65000 GCA_016801955.1 Conus betulinus
TGTGTAAAGTTTGTTCAGTATCCACCTGCAGTCATCTCACTTTGAAACTGAAAATAAGGTTATCAGTTGTGATCCTGAGAGGACACGGAAAAAAAAGTTACCAATGTAAGGGAAATTGAGAAAATAGTCCTGATCCGAAGTAAGACAAATGTTGGTCTTAAAAACGTTTTTCCCTATTTTCGCCTTTTTTTCTAACGATGACGGCTATTTTCCTGAGGAATGATCGTCTTTAGACACGGCAATTCTCCCATACTCTTATTTAAACGTGGATGCGATTCAGTGAGAGAACAGAACTAGCCGTCATCTTTCACTGCAGGAGCGTTTTACGTCCATTCTGATGAATTATTGTCTTTAGATGCAGCAATTCTCCCATAGTCTCACGTGGAAGCGATTCATTGAGAGAACAGAACCCGCCGTTGTCTTTACTGCAAGGAGCGTTTTACGTCCATCCATTCACGTCTTCAAAAGCATGGTGGGAAGATTAACCAAGACCTTCATTTAATCAGCAGAGCCAGCTGACGTCACTAAATACACCACCAACGTCAGCAAAGCAACAATGCAAGCAATTAATTCGCGTGTGTAGGAGAAAAAAAAACAACAAAGACCTACAAGGAAACTCACACACACTCACACACACACTCACACACACGCACGCACACACACACACACACACACACACACACTCACGTAGTATGTGGTGGCCCTGCACTCAGCGGGGGTCAAATGACGTCAGGATGGGGGGGGGGGGGGGGGGGGGGGGGGGGGGGGGGCACCTGCAATTGCCACCGTCACGTATTTCTATCTAATCTCTACACACCAAGGTCACGCTGTACGTCAGAAGCAGTCACCACGTGACAGCCATGACTAATAACTGGTGACACGCCACCTCTGTGACGTGGTGTGAACTTCGTCAAGGGCTTGTTACACTGGAGTCTCTCTATGGTGTTTCGTTTTGTGTGTTTCTCTTTGATTCTCTTGACCTTATATAAATAATCTCTTTTGTTTCTTTGTCTCATTGTTCTCTTCTGTCATCTTGTACTATTCGCCATTCATTTTGTGCGAAGATCCCAGGGTACGAGAAATTATGTTATTCTTTCTGCCCCCCTCTCTCTCTCTCTCTTTTCTCTCTCTCTTTCTCTCTCTCTCTCACTGTGTCTCTCTCTGTCTGTCTGTCTCTCTCTGTCTGTCCCTTCCCTCTCACTCTGTCAGTCTGTCTGTCTGTCTCTCTTACACACACACACACACACACACACACACACACACACACACACACACACACACACACACACACACACACACACACACACACACTACTACTAACCTACTAACTAACTAACTAACTACGGTGATATCATTGCATCATTGTGCAAAAAAGGACCTACACATGCGCACTAACAAACTAACTATGGTGATATCCTTGTGTCATTGTGCAGAAAAGACCTACACCTGTACACTAACAAACAAACTATGGCGATATGTTTGTGTCATTGTGCAGAAAAGACCTACACCTGTACACTAACAAACAAACTATGGCGATATGTTTGTGTCATTGTGCAGAAAAGGCCTACACCTGTACACGTTGTATCCTGGGCAGCAGCGTGGACTTTGAAATTCTGGACACTGCAGGACAGGTGAGAATGCTCGCTGTCTCCCCTCCCTTCTCCCACCCCACCCCCCTCTCCCCCCTTTCACCCACCTCTTTATTATTCGTTCATAACACCCGTGCTAACCGCGCTGTCTCTACGAAAGTCCGCCACGCATTGTGTGATCAGACACCACAAAATACCTTGATCGGACATTGTGTGAATTTCTCAGTTTCATAGTTCAACAGGATTGGTACTGGTAGCAATTCCTGATTATGCAGCGCAGTGTGATTAATGCTTGTGCGCGTTTCTGATGTCATAGTGGGGCAGGATAGGTACTCGACTGCCCGCTAAGGTCGATGGATTGGTCTGGTTGATTCTCTTCCTCTTCTTCCTCTTTGTTTCTTTTCTTCTTTTCTTTTTCTTCCTTCTGTGCATTTTCCCTTTCTTTCTTTCTTTCTTTCTTTTCTTTTCTTTTCTTTTCTTTCTTTCTTTTCTTTTCTTTCTTTTCTAGGACCAAAGAAAAGGATGTGATTAAACCTTGCACTAGGACCAATCCGGAACTCTGTCGCTTTCAGTGTGACTGACTGACTGACTGACTGACTGGCAGATTGTTTCACTGCCTTGACTGCCCTGACTGACTGAGTGGTGTGTAACGCGGTGTGCAGTACGAGAACAGCAAGCTGAAGCAGCACATCAAGTGGAGCGACGCCGTGGTGCTGGTCTACAGCGTCACGGACCGCTGCAGCTTCAATGAGGCCCGTCGCCTCCACTTCACCATCACCGCCAGCTGCCGCCGCCGCCATAAGGTTCTTTCTGGCTGGCTGGCTGGCTGGCTGGGCTGGCTGCCTGTCTGTCTGTTAGTCTGTCTGTCTGCCTGTCGATCTGTTTGTCTGTCTCTCTGTCTAATGTTCGTCCGTCCATCTGTCTGTCTGCCTGTCTGTCTGTCTGTCTGTGTCTGTGTCGGACCGTCTGTAGGCTCGTTTACTTGTTTGTCTGTCAGTGCTAGCTTTGTGTTTTCCCTGTTAATTTAGATTTGTCGCTCAGATGAGAGAGAGAGAGAGAGAGAGAGAGAGAGAGAGAGAGAGAGAGAGAGAGAGAGAGAGAGAGAGAGAGAGAGAGAGAGAACACTTATAAAAGGCTTACGATGGTTCGACTTGAGGAAGGGGGGGGGGGGGGGGGGGGGGGGGGTGGGGGTGGGGGGGGGGGGGGGGGGGGGGGGGGGGGGGGTCGAGAGAGTGTCAAAGGAATATGCCGGAAGTTTCCTTACTGCATGTCAACGCGCGAGAGAAACAAAGGGAGATAAGAGGAGGCAGGACTGATACTGACAGTTTTATTGATGAAGTCCACTGACTTGTATGAAGGGTATAATACATAAATTACTACTTCCCCCTTCCCACTTGCCTCTCTCTCTCTCTCTCTGTCTCTGTCTCTCTCTCTCTCTCTCTGTCTCTGTGTCTCTCTTTATCTCTGATTCTGTGTCCCTGTCAGTTTCTGTCTCTGTCTGTCTGTCTGTCTATCTGTCTGCCTCTGTCTATGTCTGATTCTCTGTATCTGTTTCTCTCTGTCTCTGTTTGTCTGTCTTTCTTTCTGTCTCTTGTCTCTCTGTCTGTCCCTGTCTCTGACTCTCTGTCTCTCTCGGTCTCTGTCCCTGTCTATGTCTCTGTCTGTCTGTCTTCTGTCTGTCCCCCCCCCCCCCTTCTCTCTTACTGTCTCAATATCTGACCGTAGGTTGCCACATTAAGCTCATCAGATGTTGCTTTGGTTGTTGGGTTTGAAAATAAGAAATATAACATACGATCGGATTTAAGTGTGTTTCGCTACAAAATAGTGAGAAAGGTTTGGTCATTGTCATCATAGTTGTGACTGTCTTGTGCCAGCAAATTCAATTAAACGAACCTGTCTGCTATCTTCCCCCAAAAGGACTATTTTCACTATGATTGTTTCTGTCTTGCGCGAGCAGATTCGGTTAAACGAACAACTGTTTGTGTGCTATCTCACAAATAAAAGGATCGGTTAATTTCATTTTCAGCATAATTGTTTCTACGTCGTGCCAGCAGATTCAACTGAACGAAAACCCTGTGTGTCTGCTATCTCACAAACAGAAGGATTGGGGCATTTCATCATAATTGGTTCTATCTTGTGACAGCAGATTCAACTTCACGAAAAAGCTGTCGGTCTGCTGTGTACCAACATGATTGGTCATTGTCATAAACATATTTCTGTCTTGTGCGAGCAGATTCAGTCAACTAACAGCCTGTTTGTTTGCTATCTCATTGGTCATTTTCATGTTCATCATAATTGTTTCTGTCTTGTCTTCAAACACAGGACTGGTCATTTTTTTTAAACTACAGTTGTTTTTGCCTTGTGCCAGCAGATTCGATCACACGAAAAGCTTTCTAGTCTACTATCTCCCAAACCAAGAACCGGTTATTGTCATCATAACTGTCTCTGTCTTGTGCCAGCAGATTTAAATAAACGAAAAACCTGTTGGTCTACTACCTTACAAACAGAAGGACTGGTCATTTTCAACATAATTGTTTCTGTCGAGTCAGCAGATTCCATTAAAACGAAAGACCTTTTTGCGTTCTACTTACAAAACAGAAGGAATTGGTCGTGGTCATCATAATTGTCTCTCTGTCTGTTCCAGCCCGTCAGTGACCCGAGCCAAGAGTTCTCCATGGTCAGTTCCACGCCAGTGACCCTGGTGGCCAACCAGTGTGACCGCGAGCTTGACCGCATGGTCAGCAGCGAGGAAGGGGCAGCCCTGTCCGCTGAGCTGGGCTGTGTGGCCTTCACTGAGCTCTCCGTGCGGGAGGACATCGACAGCGTGCTGGAGGTCTTCGAGGACCTGTACCTCAACACCCACCGCAAGGCCCACAAAGGCAGGGGCGCCGGCGGCGGGGGTGCCCCTTGGTCCCTGATCAGTCTGGAACGTCTGGGAGTCGGCAAGTGGGACAGGGGTGAAGGTGGGGGAGGAGGGGGAGGGGGAGAGGGGATGGGGGAGGGATGTGACGAGGCGCCTCCCCTGCGCTGCGGACTCGACGTCGTGAGGCCCTGGTCAGTTAGAGGGGAGGTCATGGTGGTGGTGGTGGTGGTGGTAATGCGGCGTGTTCGTGTGCGGGCGGACAGACCGACAGACAGACCGACAGGCAAAGGAACGTGGATGAGTGTGAGTACACATAGGCAGACTTTGACATGGTGGTGATACTGATGTTTTTAGACAGTGCAATGCCTTTCATCCTCCGTCTGTGCCCCCCCCCCCCCCCCTCACCCCCCTCCTTCCTTCCGATGGTCAGGGAAGAGGCTTAAGGCCAATTGTGGTCATCACTTCTGCTGACCTCCACCCGTGACCAACCGTCTGTTTCACCTGGACAGGGAATCACAGTTAGTGTGCGTTTTGCCCAAACTATTGGAAAACACTTAGAACGGTTTTTTTTTTTACACTTCCTCCTACTCTCCCCCTCCTCCCCCTCCTTCCCTTCTTCTTCGCTCCTTCTCCTCCTTCACCTCTTCCTATGTCTCCTCCTCCTCCTTCTTCTTATGCCCCCCCCCCCCCCCACCTTTCTTCTTCTTGAACAGCACTATACAGCGGCCTGTAACTCTCTACAGTGTGATATAATGTTCAAAGCATATCACCACAATGACACTTTCTGAGGGAAACGAAGACAGTATTCACAAACACCAGTGCATGTATCTTTTAATGTTCAAGACATAGAATGAAGAGAGGGTTTCACATCTCATTTCAAGTTCAGTCATTTTCATTTCAACAACTCATTCTAGCATCAAATGATCTCATGGTCTGGTCATCGCCTTGTTGTTGTCTGTACAAATAGTACATTGTGACATGATGCGATGTGCAGCGATCTGCAAAGTCAGTCCATCTCTATCTGCAGTGAAGTCTTGCTCAGCTGCCATTGGTCTGTACATGCACACCACTCTGTGAGGCACTGAACGGCTGCCCCAAAGGGTATACATGATGTACTGATCAGCCATTAATGGGTTGTACATGTACAACACACAGTTATGTACTGATCAGTTATACACACACTGTACATATATAGCACCCGATGATGTACTGATCAGCTGTTCACATACTGTACATGTACAACACCCGGTGAAGTATTGATCAGCTGTTCACACACTGTATATGTACAATACCCAATGACATTGATCTGCTGTTGACACACTGTATATGTACAATACCCAATGATCTATTGATCTGCTGTTGACACACTGTATATGTACAATACCCAATGATCTATTGATCTGCTGTTGACACACTGTACATGTATATCATCCAATGATGTGTTGAACTCCTGTTCACACACTGTACATGTACAACACCCAATGATCAGCTGTTCACACACTGTACAAATGCAACACCCAATGATGTATTGATCAGCTGTTACTGTACATATACAACACACCAGTGAGTGATGTATTGATCTGCTGTTACTGTACCTATACAACGCCTAATGATGTATTGATCTGCTGTTCACACACTGTACGTATGCGTCATCCCATGATGTACCACTCAGATGTTCACAGAATGATATACTGTTCAACTGTCACAGATTGTACATTGTAATACCCCATAATGTGCTGAGTAGATGTTTACAGGCTGTTCATATACAGATAATGAGATACTGTTCAGCTGTTTGCATACTGTACATCTACAACATGAAAAAAAAGCACAATTCACCATTGTTGTTGTTGTTTATAGATCAGCCGACCACGAGGGTCCATATCCGGGCTGACATGACGAACACAGAGTGATGTTGCTGGAAGTTCCTCGTAGACTGTACATGCCCAGGGCTTAGTGATGAACTCATGCGTGGCCTGCAGACGCAGCTTTTACAGCACCAAGTCATGAACTAATCAACTGCTCACAGACTATCGATGAACAGCGTCAAGCAGTGTACAAACAAGCAGCTCACATAGTCTGTCTATGTGCAGCTTCCCCCAGTGATATACTGATCAGTTGGTCAGAATGTACAAGCACAGAACACAGCACACAGCTGTAGAACCTGGTGATGATACATCTTTCAGCAGTACGTATTGCGTCCAGTGATGTCATGATCCGTTGTTCTCAGATTGTACACGTCGGCTGCAGACCAAAACTTAATGCTCCAGGGCCTTGCTTAAGGAGCTATTCTCATTCTTTTTCTTTCATATGCCAATCAAAGTGCACTAGTATCTCCTATCTCACGAGGTTCCTGCCCTAGTATATTCTCTTACAACCACTGGAAAGAAAGATTAGTTTCTTGCACTACTATATTCTATAACATCTCTTTGAAACACAAGATTAGGTCCTTGCACTAGAATATTCTATAACATCTTGAAAACAAGATATATCAAGCTCTTATACTAGTATATTCTATCTCATGAGGTTCTTGGACTAGTACATTCTATAACATCTTGAAGACACACGAGATTAGGTCCTTTCACTAGAATATTCTATAACATCTCCTTGAAAACAAGATATATTAGGTTCTTTTACTGGTATATACTATCTCATGAGTTCTTGGACTAGTATATTCTATAACATCTTGAAGACATACAAGATTAGGTTCTTGCACTAGTATGATTTATTTCAGCTTTTTGCACTAGTATGTTCTATCTCATGAGGTCCTTGGACAAATCTATTCTGTCTTGCTGTGTGTGCATGTAAGACTGGGACCCTTACAGCGGATCCAGCCAGAAGAATCCAAACCATAGACTCAGCATATCACCATTGAATCAGTGTACTAAACCATCAAACAGCACATCGAACCATCCATTTCACTGGCATCTGTTTAGAAGAGAAAATGACGTAAGCATGACCATGAAAGAAGATCCATCAGCCGATTCTGGCTCTGTCCCTGTCTGCCGCACACTGTTCTGTTAGATTCTAGAGTTGAAGGCATCATGGAGAGTTCATGTAGGGGCTGTTTGAATTGCACAGACTTCGTCCTGCTGAATGTAGCTTTGATGTAGCAATGAGAGTGGTGGATGTGGATCTTGACAGTGACCGTGAGGTGAACATAAATAATATATATATATATATATATATATATATATATATGTGTGTGTGTGTGTGTGTGTGTGTGTGTGTGTGTGTGTGTGTGTGTGTGTGTGTGTGTGTGTGTGTGTGTGCGTGCGCGCGTGTGTGTGTATATGCATGTGTGTGTGTGTGTGTGTGTGTGTGTGTGTGTGTGTGTGTGTGTGTGTGAAAGACTGCTTGTCTGTGCGGTATTTGGGTGGAGGAAAAAGAGAAAGACACAGGGATACGAAATGTGAGCACCTACGTATGTGACCAGATGAACGCTTAATGTGTGAATGTTCAGATAAACTGCATAGAAAAACCCACAATTTGGAACAATTGTAAACGCTTTGCACAGCTTCTTTTTTTGTGTCCGAACAATTGTAGGACGCATGTCGCCACGCTTTGTACAGCCTTTTTTGTTTAACTTGCGCAATTCTATCCAGTGTTTATGAACAACTTGTTTTTTTTAATGAAGAAAATTGTTTATAAACGCTGCATAGAAATGCGCAATTTCGAACAATTGTAAGACGCATTTCGTCAGGTTTTGTTCAGCCTTTTCCCATTAAACAACATTCCATGCAACGTATCCAACTATTACTAAACGTGACACTTCAAACGAGTTTGATATAAAGTAAAGGATACATTATCAACATGCAGTCTGGAGTCATTCTGATGTTTTGGTGTGTTTTCCTGTGCGGGAGCACGTATACCCCCCCCCCCTCCACAGCACTATGTAGTAGAAAGCAATGTGCCTATTGGCCTATTGTTTCCAAATGTGTGTCTGGAAATAAGTAATTTAGTCAGATGTATTTCTCAGAAGTTGCTTTACCTAGGGCACAGCATGAAATTGAGACGTATGTTTACTCAGAGGGGAACAAAGAATTCCTTGTTGAGGTATTAAATGAAGCGACACAGTATAGCATGAAATTATGACGTATGTTTACTCAGAGGGGAACAAAGAATTCCTTGTTGAGGTATGAAATGAAGCGACACAGTATAAAGGCTAGTTTCTGACAGCTTGCAACAACAGCTCACAAACGATGGGAATTGAACGTTCAGTATCAGATAATTTTGCAAATATGGAATGAAAAAGGAAGCAGGCAACAACAACAACAGCAGCAAGCAGCAGCAGCAGCAGCAGCAGCAGCAGCAGCAACAACACACACACACTTACACGCAAAGAAACAAAGACCAAAAAGATGAATAGCCATTATGAGGACCATCGAAACATCTTACTGGTGACTTTTTCGTTTTAAAAGTCGAAGGACATATCTAAAGAAAGTATATACAATATGAAATATATATGAAATAATGTTCTATCAAAAATATCATGCAGCTTTCTTACCCAGCCAGCGGTGTGTTTACTTTCCAAAGGGTGATATGAGCTTCAGAAGCTACACCGTTTCTGTGTTGATGATTTCAAACTGCTGTCGTTCTTATCGCCGTTTCATTTTCATCTCAAAGGATAGAATGAAAGCTATGCAGTTCAAGGAAAGTGAGAGTAAAACGCATGAAGGTCGTTTAGAACCCCGTGTCTTTCTAACGAACAATGGGATGTCTGCGTGTCTGGATGATTGGTGTTTAAAACTGAAAAGATGATAGATATCATTTCACAACATCAAACTGAGTTTTGTTTTGATTGTGTTTGTTTGATTGATTAATTACATGGTTCATTTTTGTTTGTTTTGTTTGTTCTTGTGCTAGACTGTCTCTCTCTTTCTCCCCCCCCCCCCCCCACACACAAAGAGACAGACAGACATACACACACACATACACACACAAAGAGGCAGACAGACAGACACACACACACACACACACACACACACACACACACACACACACACACACACACACACACACACATCGGAATAAACTGTATTAGATTCACTTTTATGAAAAAAAAAAAAAACTTTATTACATACAGCTCATTTCGTTCATTCATCGAAGACCAATCACACAAAACGGCGCTTTTATGTACCGGACATGGATGCTATGCCCAGAGGGGCTCTATGTACCGGACATGGATGCTGTGCCCAGAGGGGCTCTATGTACCGGACATGGATGCTATGCCCAGAGGGGCTCTATGTACCGGACATGGATGCTATGCCCAGAGGGGCTCAATGTTCCGGACATAGATGCTATGCTCAGGGGGAGAGAGGGGGGGGGGGGGGGGGGGGGCTCTGTGCTCAACATGCACCCACACCTAGCATGACAAACATTTGTCGATCGTCGAGACATTGAGTACTTGTGACACGACTCATTAGGTGCCTATTGTTGTTATAGTTCTTGTCAGGCCAGTTCAAGAGCCCTAACTGTGTATCAATCAAAAGGAAAAAGAATGAACACAAAGAACAAACAAGCATAGATGACATTAGCACAAAGCCAGAAT
>JADBJO010005491.1:72500-75000 GCA_016801955.1 Conus betulinus
TAATACGGTGTGTGGTCAATCAAAGGGTTAATAGAGTGTGTGGTCAATCAAAGGGTTAATAGAGTGTGTGGTCAATAAAAGGGCTAATAGAGTGTTTGGTCAATCAAAAGGTTAATAGAGTGTTTGGTCAATCAAGGGTTAATAGAATGGTCAATCAAGAGTTAATAGAGTGTTTGGTCAATCAAGGGTTAATAGAGTGTTTGGTCAATCAAAGGGCTAATAGAGTGTTTGGTCAATCAAGGGCTAATAGAGTGTTTGGTCAATCAAGGGTTAATAGAGTGTTTGGTCATTGAAGGTTAATAGAGTGTTTGGTCAATCAAGGGTTATAGAGTGTTTTGTCATTGAAGGTTAATAGAGTGTTTGGTCAATCAAGGGTTAATAGAGTGTTTGGTCATTGAAGGTTAATAGAGTGTTTGGTCAATCAAGGGTTAATAGAGTGTTTGGTCATTGAAGGTTAATAGAGTGTTTGGTCAATCAAAGGGTTAATAGAGTGTTTGGTCAATCAAGGGTTAATAGAATGTTTGGTCAATCAAGGGTTATTAGAGTGTTTGTCATTCAAGGGTTAATAGAGTGTGTAGTCAGTCAAGGGTAATAGAGTGTTTGGTCAGTCAAGGGTAATAGAGTGTTTGGTCAATCAAGGGTTAATAGAGTGTTTGTCATTCAAGGGTTAATAGAGTGTTTGGTCAATCAAGGGTTAATAGAATGGTCAATCAAGAGTTAATAGAGTGTTTGGTCAATCAAGGGTTAATAGAGTGTTTGATCAGTCAAGGGTTAATAGAATGGTCAATCAAGGGTTAATAGAGTGTTTGATCAATTAAGGGTTAATGGAATGGTCAATCAAGGGTTAATAGAGTGCTTGGTCAATCAAGGGTTAATAGAGTGTTTGGTCAATCAAGGGTTAATAGAGCGTTTGGTAAATCAAGGGTTTATAGAGTGTTTGGTCAATCAAGGGTTTTGAGTGTGTAAAGTCGTCTAACAGTGTGCATCTGCCTTGATCGAAACGATGAGGAAGCAGAATGGATGTCAGGCGCAGATCTGATCTGATCAATAAACGTGTGTGCGCCCCTTACGCTGACAGCTGACCGTAAGCTAATAGCAATGTACTCTCCCTTGCCGACGTAGCCTTCTCATTCTTTCCCACAGCCGTGCGCATGGCACGTGTTGTCCGTCACACCAGTTCCAGCTAACGCCCGCCTTCAGCAAAACATCCAGTGTGGAACATACTGTGTATTACCGATATGCGCCCTCCTCCCCCCCCCCCCCCCTCTCTCTCTCGCTCGGGGTTCTCTCTCATACTGACCAGGGATAGTGCGGACAGAGGCACTGATCCAATTGTCTCTGAAAGCACGTAAAACAGACAATACTTTGGCATGTATTCATTCATCCGAAGGGGGATGGTGTGCCTCATTGTATTTCATGACAAAAATCGCATTTTTCTTTTGAAATATACTTTCATTGCGGTGTGTTCCACATTCAGTGCATTAATGACAACACGCATATTTCTGATAAATCGACAAAAGTGCCCAAAATGAAAACGCAAAATGCTCTATTTGGGACTGCTGTTTGAGTAGGGGGCCTACGCACGTGGTTTGACAGGAAACACAATTCATACTATTCACTAATCCACCTATCAGAATGACTTGATGAAAACCATTAGAATGACTAGATGAAAACCATCAGAATGACTTGATGAAAACCATTAGAATGACTTGATGAAAACCATTTCAAACGTATACTCAGTGGCAAATATGATGACTTGGTAGCACAAGCGCTTACGTTGACATAAATTCTGGCTAATGAATTTTTTTAAAGGAAAAAAACCCCACACGCTTGAGTGAACTGAAAAACAGCACTTAGTTTCAAAGTGAGGTGACTGCGGGAGGAAACTGAAACTAATCTCTCTGCGATTCTAATTCTCTGCCAGTCCGCCAAACAACAGGGACAAAGAAATCACAAGACAAAACACGACGCGTTTCGACCTCTTAGTCTTCATCTGTCAAGATACACAGCATTCAGTGCAATGACAACTAGGAATTAGAAGATACGTGATTGCTCGTTCTTCGTTTTCATTGCACTGAATGTTGTTTATCTTGCCTGAAGAAGACCTAAAAGGTCGAAACGCGTCGTGTTTTGTCTTGTAATTTGTTTGTCCATGTTGTTTGGCGGACTTACGAATGATTAATTTTTAAATGTGTGAAGAAAGCAGTCTCTTGAGTTGACCCTTTGAAATGGAAAAATAGCAGTCACTTGGGACGAACTTTCGAAACTGAAAACAGCAGTCTCTTTGAGTCGACTCTTTGAAATTCAGCAGTTTACATAAGCACAACACCTCAGCTAGCAGCAGGTGCCAAAACAACATCAAAACAAACAAACAAACAAACAAACAAACAAACAAACAAACAAAAACAAAAACATGAACGCTCCTTCAATTGGAAAGGAGAAAGATATCTACCTTAGCAGTAAATTCGGTCTCGGGATCTGGTTTTTTTTTTTTTTTTTT
>JADBJO010005491.1:80000-87500 GCA_016801955.1 Conus betulinus
GCCCGCGCCCCGCGCGCGCGCGCGCGCGCGCGCGCGAGAGAGAGAGAGAGAGAGAGAGAGAGAGAAAGAATGTCTGTAAGCGTGTATGTATTTTTACGTATGTAAATATGTGTGCGTGTGTGTGTGTGTGTGTGTGTGTGTGTGTGTGTGTGTGTGTGCGTGCGTGCGTGCGTGCGTGCGTGCGTGCGTGCGTGCGTGCGTGCGTGTGTGTGTGTGTGTGTGTGTGTGTGTGTGTGTGTGTGTGTGTGTGTGTGTGTGTGTGTGTGTGTGTGTGTGTGTGTGTGTGTGAGAGAGAGAGAGAGAGAGAGAGAGAGAGAGAGAGAGAGAGAGAGAGAGAGAGAGAGAGAGAGAGAATTGTCAAACGAAAGATAGACTTTTGCACAAAATATTCGTTAAATACCTGTTTATTTCGTTCTGTTAAAGCATCTTTAATACACAATAAACATAAATATTGTTTTTGGTACTTTCCAAACACCCTCCTCAATTATTAATGCATACCTTTCTTCTTTCGAGATTCTTTTCAGATACACACATTCAAACTCTGTTAAGTTCCATTAAAAAACACCTTCTCATAGCAAAATATACAGCTTGTGTTCATCTTCAAATCAAAATACCTGTCGAGTTTTTTTTTTTTTTTACAAAATTCTCTGCAGAATAACATGCAGGATTCGTTTCAGAAAAAGTTCTCTTGTCAAAACAAACAAACAAAAACAAGTGGGGTAGTTTTTGCTCCCATAAGGAAACCTAACACAGAGTAACTTTTATTCAAGACTGGCATAGCCTTTTAAACTTGAATAAAGTCAGATAAATACAAAGACGAACAATCTAATAGGGGGGGGGGGGGGGGGGGGGGGGGGGGGGGGGGGGGGGGGGGGGGGAACAAGCACAGGCCAACAACTAAATTGTCTTCATAGTAATGACTTGGCAAAACTTTGGACTTAAAGAGGGGGGGAGGGCAGGAGGTTGAAGATGTAAAAACTGGGAACTTGAAATTAAGAAAATATATCAGATATGAAAACTCTTCACTGGCTGCATAAGGGAACCATCGCAATCCCTTTTGAAGGCAGATATATTTGTATTGCTGCTCCGAGGCCTTTCGTCCGCTGGGTCGGAACTCATCAGGGAGACATGGCTGGTTGTATCTGCGCTCCTGGTGTCAAATAGAGACACACCACAGTCCATAATACCGTGGTGTTCTCACCACCAAGGGTGCAAAAAAGAATCCAATAGCACCCCCGAAGCCAAAACTACCCCACTTGTTTACTGTTTATTGTTTACTGTTCCCTGCCTCATTTCATTTCCAAACAAACAAACAAAAAACTTTCAAAAAAAAAAACGAACGAACGAACGAACGAACGGACGAACGAATACACGAATGAATAATCGAAACGACAAACAAATAAACAAATAGACAGTTTCTTTGTGTCTCAACCCCTTTTCATAGATGATCACTTTGTTTCACAAACCTGCGCAATTGACACACATTGCGTTTCCCTAATCATGAACATTTTGTTTCACAAACCGTCCTCTTAAATTGACATTTGGCTTCAAATATTGTCGTCATAGATGTCAGTTTTGTTTCGTAAAACCATTTTTATAGATAAAGATTTAGTTTGTAACAAGTTTTCTCAATCAATGAACATTTGTTTCGCGCAACCAACCTCGTAGCTGAACATTCTATTTTATCAGCTCTCCTCCAATCAGAATAGATTTTGCTTCAGAAAAAAAGCTCCAAAAGTGAGCATGCTGTTTGGTAAATTCTCCTTATAGAAAATATTTTGTTTCAACAAGGGTTCTCACAAACAAATGTTCTGTTTTACAGAATCACGATAACAGGCCAAACATGTTTGCTTTACAAAACCGTCATAGAGGGACATTTTGTATGATAACAGACCAAACGTGTTTGCTGTACAAAACCGTCATAGAGGGATTTTGTATGATAACAGGCCAATTATGTTTGCTTAACAAAACCGTCATATATGGACATTGCTTTTTTCCAAGCTCTCTCCATAGATAAACATTTGGTTTTTCAAAGCGATTCTCTCAGATGGACGTTTTGTTTCACAATTCATCCTCATGAAAAAATATTTAGCCTCACAATCCCTCTCATGGATGTACACTTTGCTTTCTAAAACCCTCCTCAGGCGAATGTTTTGTTTTAAAAAAAAAACCCCTCTTCACACAGATATTAGTATTTCATTTGAATAATCTTTCTCAGAGACGAAATTTTGTTTCAAACGCCCTGGTCAAAGCGCTTTTCTTCTTATCGACGAAGAATTTGTTTAACAAAACCCTCACAGATAAGCATTCCGTTTTCACAAAAAGTTGTCTCATAAACGGGGATATATAAAAACAAGTAAACAAAACCTCCCCATGAAAGAAAACACTTTATTTCCCAAACCCTCCTTATAAGTTAACATTCTGTTTCCCCATAACACTCCTCATGAACCTACATTTTGTTTCCCTAACGCTCCTCTCTCAAGTAACGTACAGTTTACCACACCATGCTCATAAGGTTACATTTTGTTTAAGAAATTCTCCCAATAATCGAGCATGTTGTTTTACAGAACTGTCCCGATAAAGATGCAGATTTTCGTCTCGCACACACTTTTTTTTTTCGGTCTTAGACTCCTTATGACAATAACCGCAATCCCCCCCCCAAAAAAAAAAAAAAAAAAAAAAAAAAAAAAAAAAAAAAAAAAAAAAAAAAAAAAAAAAAAAAAAAAAAGAAAAAAAAGAAAAGAAAAAAAAAAAAGAGAAAAATCACACACACATATCAGATGTATACTTTCGTTAAAGAAAAAGGATCATAACATTCACACGCCCTTTTTGGTACCACAAAAACATTGATCATAACAAAACTTGCTGTTCTTTTTATTTTGTCCTAAAATCGGCACTATTATAAAGACAGATGAAGTTGTTTCGCAAACACTCCCTCTCCTGCATAGGCATCTTCTGCCTCAGAAAACGGCCATTGTAACAGATGATCAACTCATGGCTTTACAAACCGGCTTCTCCCCTCCCTCTACCTACCCCGCTCCCCTCTCACACATACTGCAGACTATTTGTTTCAAAACATCCTCTCCCTATTGAATATTCTCCACCCCAAAACACTTCTCTTTATTTCGTTGTCCAAATTCTTCTGGGGTTTTCAAATCTCCACCCCCTCCTTGTAATCTTCTCCCACCCTCTTGTCCTTTTCCCCCTTTATCCCCCCCCCCCCTCCTTCTCCCACCTAACCCCCTCGCCGGCTTTGCCCTTGATTTATTAACTTCTCTCAGCCACTCCTCCTTCTTCCTTCCCTTCCCTCCCGGACAACCCTGTAACCCCGTCCCCTCCTAACAATGCTCCTGTAACCCTGTCCCCTCCTAACAATGCTCCTGTATCCCTGTCCCCTCCTAACAATGCTCCTGTATCCCTGTCCCCTCCTAACAATGCTCCTGTATCCCTGTCCCCTCCTAACAATGCTCCTGTATCCCTGCCCCCTGCTAACCTCCTAACAGTGCTCCCTGTATCCCTGTCCCCCTCCTAACAATGCCCCTGTAACCCTGTTTCCCTCTAACAACTCTCCTGTAACCCTGTCCCCTCCTAACAATGCTCCTGTAACCCTGTCCCCTCCTAACAACACTCCTGTAACCCTGTTCCCCTCTAACAACTCTCCTGTAACCCTGTCCCCCTCCTAACAACGCTCCTGTAACCCTGTTCCCCCTCCTAACAACGCTCCTGTAACCCTGTCCCCTCCTAACAACGCTCCTGTAACCCTGTTTCCCTCCTAACAACGCTCCTGTAACCCTGTTCCCTCCTAACAATGTTCCTGTAACCCTGTTCCCCCTCCTAACAACGCTCCTGTAACCCTGTCCCCTCTCCTAACAACACTCCTGTAACCCTGTTCCCTCCTAACAACGCTCCTGTATCCCTGTTCCCTCCAAACAACGCTCCTGTATCCCTGCTCCCCTCCTAACAACGCTCTTGTAACCCTGTCCCTCCTAACAACGCTCCTGTAACCCTGTCCTCTCCTAACAACACTCCTGTAACCATGTTCCCTCTAACAACTCTCCTGTAACACTCCTGTCCCCTCCTAACAACGCTCCTGCAAACCCTGTCCTCCTCCTAACAACTCTCCTGTAACCCTGTTCCCCTCCTAATAATGCTCCTGTAACCCTGTTCCCTCCTAACAAACACTCCTACAACCCTGTCCCCTCCTAACAATGCTCCTGTAACCCTGTCCCCTCCTCACAACACTCCTGTAACCCTGTCCCCTCCTAACAATGCTCCTGTAACCTGTCCCCCCTCCTCACAACAATTCTGTAACCCCAAGCCCTTCTCACAACCCTCCTGTAACCACGACCTCCTCTTAAACAACGCTCCTGTAACTCTGGTCCCTCCTAACAACACTCCTTTAACTTCACCCTCTCCTCATAAGCGCTCCTGTAACCTCAGCCCTTCTTCTAACACAAGCTCTTGTAACCCTGGCCCCACCTCACAACACTCCTGTAACCCTGGCCCCCTCCTCACAACCCTCCTGTAAAACCCTCCTGTAACCCTGACCCCCCCTCCTCACAATACTCCTGTAACCCTGGCCCCTCTTGACAACACTCCTGTAACTCCAACTCCCTCCTTACAACACTCCTGTAACTCCAACCCCCTCCTCACAACACTCCTGTAACTCCAGCCGCCTCCTAACAACACTCCTGTAACTCCGTTCACATCCTCACAACTCTCCTGTAATTCCGGCCCCCCTTCTCACAACACTCCTGTAACCTGGCCCCTCCTCACAACCCTCCTGTAACCCTGTCCCCTCCTAACAACGCTCCTGTAACCCAGTCCCCTCCTCACAACACTCCTGTAACTCCGGCCCCCTCCTCACAATACTCATGTAACCTTGTTCCCTCCTCACAACACTCCTGTAACCAGGTCCCCTCCTCACACAACACTCCTGTAACTCCGGTCCCCTCCTCACAACACTCCTGTAACCCGGTCCCCTCCTCTCACAACACTCCTGTAACTCCGGTCCCCTCCTCACAACACTCCTGTAACTCGGTCCCCCTCCTCACAACACTCCTGTAACTCCGGTCCCCTCCTCACAACACTCCTGTAACTCCGGTCCCCTCCTCACAACACTCCTGTAACTCCAGCTCCCCTCCTCACACACAGTCCTGTAACTCCGGTCCCCTCCTCACAACACTCCTGTAACTCCGGTCCCTCCTCACAACACTGTAAACACTCTCCTGTAACTCCGGTCCCCTCCTCACAACACTCCTGTAACTCCAGCTCCCTCCTCACAACACTCCTGTAACTCCGGTGTACCCCTCCTCAACAACACTCCTCTAACTCCAGCCCCTCCTCACAACACTCCTGTAACTCTAGCCCCCCCTCCTCACAACACTCCTGTAACTCTAGCCCCCCCTCACACACTCCTGCCCCCCTCCTCCTCACAACACTCCTGTAACTCCCCCAAGACCCCCACCCTGGGAGGTGAGAGATGTCCACCTGCATGACGTCGTCTCTCTGCGGGATGTGCACCATGGAGCCCGGCACCTGCCCTGCTGCTGCTGCTGCTGCTGCAGCACGGCCAGGAACAGACGCACGCGACTCTGCAGCCGCAGCCGCCGCCCCTGCTCGCGGTGCGAGAGCCGCGCGTCGCGGTGCGGACGCCGCATGGCTCCTGTGCCTGCCGCCTCAACGCGCGGCCGGAGATGTGGACCGCGCGGTCTGGGTCCCGCCTTTAGGCTGGGCCAGCTGGTCCAGGCGGGCTCGGCTGTAGTGTGGGGCCCGGCCCGGGATGTAGCGGCGGCGGTAACCCTGCGTTGTTGTTGTTGCTGTGGTGGTGGTGGTACCTGTCCCGAGGTGCTGCCGTCGTCGTCGTTGTTGTAGTCGGACCCTGAAAGCTGTGCAAAGGGTGGTTATGGGGGTGTGGGTTGGGGTTAGTCCACGCGTTTGGGTGTTGGTAACTGTTGTGTTCTGTTGATGTTGTTGGTTGTTGTTGTTGTGTCCTGTCTTGTCAGTCTGTGTCTTTGAATAATGGTTGGTATGACTGTCGGGTGCTCGTCTGATCTCTCTCCTCTGTCTGTCTGCCTGTCTGTCTCGCGGTCTGTCTGTCTGTCTGTCTGTCTGTCTCTCTCTCTCTCTCTCTCTCTCTCTCTCTCTCTCTCTCGCACACACATGCACACAAACGCATGCTAGTGTATACACAGATGTGAACAAGTAGACGCTTTTCGGCTGCGGGCACCTCTCGTTGTTGTTGTTGCTCTCACACACACACACACACACACACACACACACACACACACACACACACACTGAACACACACACACATACACACACACACACACACAACCTCCATGGACTACATTGAAACTAAACCTGGGTGTTCCCTCCGCTTCCCGTGGATCTGCCACCGTTGTTGCCCCCCCCCCCCCCAGTCCTCCACCCCATCATGTGTCCCACGGTCGGGTTCCCTCACTCCTTTCCACTACCCTGTCTGTACACACCCCCTTCCCCTTTCTGCCCTCCTTCTCTCCCTCTCTCTCCTCTCCCCTCTCTGCTCTCTCCTCTCTCTCTCGCACACCCCCCACCTTCCCGCATGCTAGTGTATACCCAGATGTGAACACCCTTTCCCTCTCTCCCCCTTTCTACCCTCCTCACACACCACCCACACACCCCCTTTTCTACCCTCCACACACACACAACCCCCTTCCCCTTTCTGCCCTCCTTCCGCCCCCCCCCCCCTCCTCCCCTTTCTGTACCTCTCCCCTCCTTCACCTCCCCCTTCCCCTTTCTGCCCTCCTTCACCTCCCCCCCCCCCCTTTCTGCCCCCTTCCCCTCTTCCCCCCTCCTTCACCCCCCCCCCCCCCTCTCTGCACATCACC
Source organism: Conus betulinus (assembly GCA_016801955.1). Classification (NCBI taxonomy): domain Eukaryota; kingdom Metazoa; phylum Mollusca; class Gastropoda; order Neogastropoda; family Conidae; genus Conus; species Conus betulinus. Next base: position 86,871 of record JADBJO010005491.1, read on the forward strand.
TCCTCAAATAACAATAACAACAATAATAATCAAATAATGATGATCATAGTAATAATGTTAATGAAGACAACAACAATAGTAACAACAGCAATAACAACAACAATAACAATCATAATAACAATCACAACAATAGTAATAAAACAAAAAAATGATGATAGTTATAACGATAATGATAATGATGATTATAATACTAGTAATGACAACAGCTATGACAGTAATAGTAATAATAAGAACAAGAACAACAATAATGATAATAATAATAATAATAAACAAAAATAATAATAACAATAATGATGATACTCAAGCCAGTAGAAACGCTCGCATGATATGTCAACCCGTCTCATGAATGCTCACGACACGATGTGGTCACAGCCTACCGTAACGGTGTCGACCTTGTCCCTCTGCTGGGAGACCCGGGTCCCCCCAGCTGCCTGGAGAACGTTGCCGTCCAGATCTTTGGCGGGGACGTGGGACAACATCCCCAACTTTCCGCCCTGCGTGTTCCTCGTCGCCAGGAAGTGGCGCCGTCCCTGCTTGTCCCTCACTCGTTCTATGCACGTTCTGCACTTGTAGCGCGTGTTGGGCAGCCTTGGAGCCACCGACCTTCTGGACCTGACCTTCAGGAGCTTG